>JAAAWM010011083.1:0-61467 GCA_036873465.1 Thinopyrum obtusiflorum | reverse complement strand
AGGCATTCTCTGCGTCTGACCTCGATGATCCAAAGAACTTCACCAACATCTCCTCCCACGACAAGCTCATGAAATATAGAGATCAGGGGAAGGCGAGGAAAGGGGAGGACTTTAACCCGAGCCAGGGTCCCATTGATACAGAGCTGCTGATGATATCTGGTGGCGGGAGGTCCCATGGCTCCATAGCCATGGGAGATGGACTTATCCGTTATCCTAGCACTCTCCCGGAGATCAAGGCGCGCCAGTCGAGCTCCGCTCCTGAGATAAGGCCTCGTGAACGGCCAGTCCAACTCGCCTTCAAGGTTAGTTATATGTACTCAGCTATCTTTCTCCATTACATTGTGTGCGCTTCCATCAATGATTACAAATGGTCATGTGAGTGGTGTTGCAGGCTGCTATACAGAGTGAGAGAGATAGAACGGAGAAACTTCTGGCGGAGGTGGCGGAGAGGCAGCAGGAGTTGGAGGAGAGGACGACAAAGATGTTGGAGGAGGAGAGGGCACGGAATGACATGCAGGCAAGGGCCATGTACGAGCTCCTTGTGGTAAGTTTCTTCTGCAGATTAGCCAAAACATTCATGTAGTGTTTGTCTCATTACTAACTAGTATGACTGAGTTGTCAAAACCAAATGTGCAGTCTGTGTGCGAGAAGTCCGGTCAGACCGCTCCGCCGATGCCAGTGATTGCTTCTGGGAGCACGGTGAGTTTAATTTGACTGGACATTACTTGCTAGTCTTAACATTTGAGTGTCATCATGCTAAGGAGACATTGGAAATGTTCTTTGGTGCAGCGTAACTCCAGACAAGCATCGCACGATCCTTCTCCAGCTACCGGCACGAGCCAGCCCGCTCCTACACCTCCATGATCACGGTAAGTTTCTCTAGTGTTTTGCTTAACAAATGCATAAAGACCTAGACTTAGCTTTATTTCCTCCAATATGCTTACCATAATGACCTAGAGTTAGCTTCTTTTCCTCCAAAATTACTTAATAAGCTTACTGACCTCCAAAACCATCCATTTTACCTAAGTTAGCTCTAAAACGATCTGTACTTAGCTTACTTATGTCAAAAATTACATAATTAGCTTAGTTAGCTCATAAACGATCCATTTTACCTAAGTTAGCTCTAAAATGACCCATTTTACCTTAGTTAGCTTATAAATGATCCATTTTATCCAAGTTAGCTCTAAAATGACCCATTTTACCTAGATTAGCTCCTAAATGATCCATTTTACCTACGTTAGCTTTAAAATGACCCATTTCACCTAGGTTAGCTCCAAAATGACCCATCTTACCTAGGTTAGCTCCAAAATGACCCATCACACCTAGGTTAGCTCTAAAATGATGCTTTTTACTAAGTTAGCTCATAAATGATCCATTTCAACTAAGTTAGCTCATAAACGATCCATTTCACCTAAGTTAGCTAAAAAACGATCCATTTCACCTAAATTAGTTCTTAAATGATCCATTTCACCTAAGTTAGCTCATAAAGGATCCATTTCAACTAAGTTAGCTCATAAATGATCCATTTCACCTAAGTTAGCTAAAAAACGATCCATTTCACCTTAGTTAGCTCATAAACGATCCATTTCACCTTAGTTAGCTCATAAATGATCCATTTCACCTAAGTTAGCTCAAAAACGATCCATTTCACCTAAATTAGCTCTTAAATGATCCATTTCACCTAAGTTAGCTCATAAACGATCCATTTCAACTAAGTTAGCTCATAAATGATCCATTTCACCTAAGTTAGCTAAAAAACGATCCATTTCACCTTAGTTAGCTCATAAACGATCCATTTCACCTTAGTTAGCTCATAAACGATCCATTTCACCTAAGTTAGCTCATATATGATCCATTTCACCTAAGTCTTCTTGTTCTAGTCTTCTTCTTGTTCTAGTCTTCTTCTTGTTCTAGTCTTCTTCTTCTAGTCACCTTTTTCTAACTTTCTTATTTGCCATTTTGCAGATTTCATTCACTTCACGGAAGCTAGCTTGCTATGATGGAGTGCTTGTTTTTTCTTTCATTCTCTTCAAGTATTCTTCTAGCTTGCTATGATGGAACTTGCTATCTAGATGAAACTTTGCATTGTAATATGTATGGATGGAACAATGTGTATGTGCAACTTGATGGAACTCGCTATGTATGAATGGATGGAACTATATATGTACGTACGATGAAACTTATGTGCTGGATATGTCATATGTTTGCTGTTAAATAGCCCTGTGAAATATATATATATATATATGTCATATATATTTGCTGTCAAAATTGTTGCATTTAAAAAAAACAGAAAAAAATGAGGCAAAGCAGGATCTTTGCCGTCACCCACTGATGGCAAAGCCACCTTTGCCGACAGCCGCAGACGGCAAAGGCAACTTTGCCAACAGCCGCGGACGGCAAAGCAATGACGTGGCTGCCACCTGTGCCTCCTGGGAACTGACCCATTTGGCCAGTTTGCCTACAGCGCGGACGGCAAAGACTTTGCCTACAGCGGCGGACGACAAAGACTTTGCCTACAGTGGCTGACGGCAAAGAGTAAACAACTTTGCCTACAGCCGCGGACGGCAAAGGCCTGCCGTGTAGTGACGTCCAGCTGACATCATTCGGCAGACGGCAAAGGCCGGACAAATTGTGCCGTCAGCGGCGGACGGCAAAGGCTGCCGTTAGCCACCTAACGGACTAACAGCGTAATTATTGCCGTCTGCTTTCTTTGCCGTCTACTGCTGATGGCAAAGGTCCCTTTGCCGTCAGCCGCCGAAAGCAGACGGCAAAGTAGCTCTTTGCCGATCCTTACTTTGCCGGAGCCTTTTGCCGTCCGCGGCAGACGGCAAAGACCTTTGCCGTCCGCCGTTCCTGCCTTTGCCGTCTGCCGTGGCAGATGGCAAAGTAGTTGATTCCTGTAGTGTAGGTGGGCCCCATAAGGCACCAGGGCATGCCTGCCCCCCCAGGCGCGCCCTGGTGGCTCATGGGCCCCACCAGGGTCTTCTGGCCTCCTCCCGAAGCTTCCTGTCTTTATCTTGTCCAATAAAAAATCTCCAAAAAGTTTCATGGCATTTGGACTTCGTTTTATATTGATTTTCTGTAAAACAAAAATAGGGCAGAAAACAGCAACTTGCACTAGGCACTGAGTTAATAGGTTAGTCTCCAAAAATGATATATAATAGCTGTAAATGATCATAAAAACATCCAAGATTGATAAAATAATAGCATGGAACAATAAAAAATTATAGATACATTGGAGACCTATCAGGGTGCCGTCCGGCAAGCTCCTCAGTTTCCTGCTGTCTCACCGGTGCATCGAGGAAAACCCCGACAAGATCAGGGTCATCGAGCAGTTGTAACCTCTAAAGCACCTTCGGGACATGCAGCGCCTTGCCGGCTGCATAGCCGCTCTCAGGTGCTTCATTTCCAAACTTGGAGAGCGAGCCTTGCCATTCTTCAAGATCATGAAGCGAACAGGGTCGTTCAACTGGACCCCAGAAGCAGACCAAGCATTTCAAGATCTCTAGAATTATCTAGCCTCACCCCTATTCATGGTGGCACCCCGCCCAAGCAAGTTGGTGTTGCTGTACCTAGCAGCATACAGCTATGCCACAAATGGCAAGTGCGGTTCTCATGACAAAGCAAGAAGAGGAGCTGGAGCCACACAAAGCAGCGGAGCAGTCTAGCTCCTCGCAACATGGAGAGATGGCATCAGTACCCGCGAAGGGCCGCCTAGTGCAGCACCCCATGTATTTCATTAGCACGATGCTGTGCGAGGCCCGAGAGTGGTACCCAATGACTCAGAAGCTCCTTTACGCGCTCCTCATTGCCTCCAGAAAGCTGGATCACTACTTCCAGGGACACCCCATCAAGGTTGTGACTGTATACCCCTTGGAAGGAGTTTTGCGCAACCCAAATTCCATGGGCCGTGTCACTGAGTGGGGAATTGAGCTGCAAGCATTTGACTTAGAATTTCTCAGCACCAAGGCCATTAAGAGTGGCGCTTTGGCTGGCTTCTTGGCGGAGTGGACACCCCCTGTCATGAACGAAGCTGAAGACAAGTCCATGCTTCCCAGGTGTGAAGACCCAGAGCACTGGGTGATGAACTTCGACAGTGCCTTCTCGCTCCAAGGTGCAGGGTCTGGGGCCGTGCTTACCTCCCCGACGGGAGAGCAGCTGCCCTATGCAGTATAGCTTGATTTCAAGTAGGTGTCCAACAACATCGCGGAGTATGAGGGATTGGTTGCCATGCTCAAGGCCACAGTCTCCCTTAGAATTAAGCACCTGGTCATCAGAGATGACTCTCAGCTCATCATCAACTAGTCCAACAAGGATTACAAGTGCAAGGACCCCCCGGATGGCCACCTACTTGGCTGAGGTCAGGAAGTTGGAAAAGCATTTTCTCGGCATGGAACTGGAACACATACCATGCCTCGATAACCACGAGGCCAATGACATTGCCAAGAAGGCCACCAAGCAAGAACCGCTACCATCGGGTGTCTTCAAGGAAAGTCTCATCAAGCCCTTCGTCAAGCCCATCGAGCCAGACGAAGTAGCTACTTTGACTCCCAGCAAGGAGGAGCAGGGTGCGCCCTTCCTGGGTGTCCTCGATAATGAGCCGTCTTCCGATAACCGTGCGCTTCTTGCCCTTTCTCGCCAAACATTAGACTGAATCATGGAGATCAAGAAGTACTTGGCAGAGAAAGTCCTTCCCAATGATAACATGGAAGCTGAAAGGATCACCCGCCAATCCAAGCTCTGCGGTTTGCTGGATGGCGACCTATACTAGATCAATCCAAATGGGGTCAAGCTCAGGTGCATTTCCCAAGATGAAGCCCGGGAGCTCCTCGCCGACATCCATGGAGGGGAGCGCTGCAGCCAGTCATCGGCCCGCACCCTGGTGCACAAATTTTTCTGACAAGGTTTCTTTTGGCCCACTGTCCTCCTAGATGCAACTGACATGGTCAAGAGTTGTGAAGCATGCCAGTTCCATGCCAAGCAGATCCACCAGCCTGCACAAGCACTCCAAACAATCCCTCCTCTCATGGCCCTTCGCAGTCTGGGGGCTGGACATACTGGGCCCTTTCCCTCACTCCATTGGCGGCTACCAGTACCTGCACGTCGCCATCGACAAGTTCAACAAGTGGACGGAGGTTGAGCCAGTTCACAACATCCCAGAGTAGTCCACCGTCAAGTTCATCAAGGGACTAGTGTGCCATTTTGGAGTGCCTAATCACAAAATCATAGACAACGATACCCAGTTCACAAGCGGCATGTTCTGGTCGTACTGTGATGACCTCGGCACCAAGATTTGCTTCACTTCTATTGCTCATCCCTGCAGCAATGGTCAAGCCAAACACGCAAATACTGAGGTGCTCAATGGGCTCAAAACTAGAACCTTCGATAGGTTGGAGAAGAGCGGCAAGCAATGGCTCAAAGAATTGCCCCCAGGGCTTGTGGGGGCCTTGTGCCTCCTCTTAACTTCTCTCAAAGCTTCCAGGGTTCTCCTTGGTGCAGAAAAAATCGTCAAAAATTGGCAACCTTCCGAGGTATTGATTTTCTGTAAAACCAAAAAACAAGCTGAAAACAAGAACTGGCACTGGGCACTAAATCAATATGTTAGTCCAGAAAAATAATATAAAATGGTATAAAATGATAATAAAAGCATATATAAATGATAATATAGGAGCATGAAACAATAAAAAATTATAGATACATTTGAGACATGTCAGCATCCTCAAGCTTAAGTCCTGCTCGTCCTCGAGTAGGTAAATGATAAACAAAGTTAATTTTTGATGTTGAATGCTACCTAGCACGTTCTTGATCAAATGATGTAACTTATGGCATGAATTCAGGAAATGGATGGTTCAAGGCAGTATTCTATCAATTTGACATTAAAACGATGATACATGAGCATGCAAATAAACAATCATTGCCTTTCCAAAATAAAGATGCTAAAGAATGTAATCTATACACACTTAATCATGATAAGCATAGCACGCTCAGTCTTCCTAGCATAAAGACACCAAATCATGAACAACCCCGGTGCCAAACCAATCAATTAAATCATACTTTTCTCACTTCAGCTTTTTCAACTCCCATGTAATACTTGAGCGTGAGCCATGGTCTTAGCACTTTGGATGGCAAATAGAATGATGACGGGGGTTCAATTGAGAAGAGAAAAACAAAAGAAAGGCTCATATCAATGCGGCTTGATCGTTAGGTAATGGAGAGGCCTTACAATCGATGTTAATGCGAGGAGTAGGGATTGGCATGCAACTGATGCACTAGAGCTATAAGTGTATGAAAGCTCTCCTAATGCTACTAAGTGGGTGTGCATCCAACTTGCTTGCTCATGAAGACCTTGAGCATTTGAGGAAGCTCATCATCGGAATATACAAGCCAAGTTCTATGATGTAATAGCCCCACTAGCATAATCATGAAGTATATGCAAACTCTCTATATGATAAACATGGTGCTACTTCGAAGCACAAGTGTGGAAAAGTATAGTAGCGTGCTCCCTCTCTCTTTTTCTCTCATTTTTTTGTGTGGGCACTTTTTGGCCTCTCTTTTTTATCCTCACTGCTAGGGGAAACACTCTAATAATGGTCATCACACATTTATTTAGTTACAACTGTTAAAATGAACAACATAATGAGTACAATATGAATGCTGCTGGCAGTGTACCAAGATGTGCAATGATTCTAGCATAACATGTATCAATGATGAACGGTGGCTTTGCCACAAATATCATGTCAGCTCTATGATCATGCAAAGCAAAATGAAAATGAATGCTCAAGTCATGTAATAAATAGTAACAATGGAAGTTGCATGGCAATATATCTTGGAATGGCTATGAAATGCCATAATAGGTGGGCATGATGGCTGTTTTGGAAAGATATAATGAGGTTTATGTGTGAGAGAGCGTATCATCCCATGGGGTTTGAATGCACCGGCGAAGTTTGTGCCAAGTCTCGAGGTGAGAGTGGACAATGCATGGTACCGAGGAGGCTAGCAAAATATGGATAGGTGGAAGTGCATGTAGACCAAAATACTCACATTAGTCAAAAAGAACTCAAATACTTGTTGCAAAAGTCTAGAAGCCCTCGAAGCAAGCACAACTCGCATGCCCCTTGGGGGAGGTTGGTAGGAGTTAACCATCACGCGCCCGTGATCTGAACGCACATGGGCACCACTATAAGACATCCCATGCTCTGACTTCTTTGCTAATGCCAGCGGCTACCACTTTCACGTATACGGACTTACAAAACTTAACACCAATATTCATACTTAACTTTAATATTTCACCCACACAATCACATATCACCACTTCGAAATCACAAAACTATTGCAAGGAATCAAACTTATCAAATTCAATGATCTACAAGGTCATGCAAGTTTTTATTATACCACTCATATATACCCATTAGTTTTAGACCAACATATAAGTCATGCAGATTACCACTTCCTATTTAACTCTCTAAAAAGATTTAAGTGAAGCAAGAGATTCATAATATTTCTACAAAAACATATCGCCATGCTCAAACAAATATAAGTGAAGTACAAGAGCAATTGCCTCAACTCAAATAGATATAAGTGAAGATCAAATGAGCATTCTATAAATATAAGATGAATGTGTGTCTCTCTTAATAGGTGTGATTAGGAAACAATGATTGTAAAGACCAGTAAATAAAATCAAACAAAAGCAAACGACGCTCCAAGCAAAACACATATCATGTGAAGAATAAAAATATAGCTCCAAGTAAGATATACCGATAGTTTCAAAGACAAAAGAGGGGTTGCCATCTGGGGCATCCCCAAGCTTACACGCAAGAGTTTTCCTTAGATATTACCTTGGGGTGCCTTGGGAATCCCCAAGCTTAGGCTCTTGCTGCTACTTATTCTCCTTCATATCTCAATCTTACCCAAAACTTGAAAAATGCATTCACATAAAACTCAACAGAACTCGTGAGATGGGTTAGTATAATAAAAATAAATCATTCACTCATGTACTATAAAAACAAGATTCATATTAATTTCCAAATGATGTCTACTGTATCCTATCATTTCCAAAATTTATATCCCCAAATATAAGCCATGGAAACTCAAAAACAAGCTAACAAAAAAAATCATAACAAAATATGTCAATAACAGAGCAGTATGTAAAGGTCTAATAAAATATCATACTTCTGCAGCTCCAAATATTCTAAAAAATGAGGAAAATGCAAACTTACTACTGTGTAAATTTTTTAGGAATTGATTATATTCCAGTAAAGAATGAAAGTTCAAACACTAGGCAAAAACGTTTCTGTTTCTGCACAGAACCTAATAAGCAAGCATTTGCAACATCCCAAAGGTCTAACTTGGCACAAAAATAAAATAAAAGATACAAACACAGTTACTATAATAGCAATAATCATGTTGACAAACTAAAAACAAAATAAAGCATTTAAGATAAATATTGGGTTGCCTCCCAACAAGCATTGTTGTTTAATGCCCCTAGCTAGGCATAATGCAATCTATCAAGTTTTATCATCTAATGACTCCTTAGCAACCTTTTTCAAGGGAAGATTTCTTTTGAATCTGGGTGGTTCCTTATGCTTCTTGTCAACCTCAACATTAGGATCCAAAGGTAAAGACATAGAGTTTCTAAGATTCTCAAAATCAACCAAAAAATTATCAAGATTTTCAAGCTTTTTATTGCAAGTTATTAGACAAGAACTCAAACGTTGCAGATTAGAGTTTAGTGTTTTAGATAATTCTCCATTTTTGATCAATTAAATTAAATTCTTTTGCATATCACTCAATTTATCAAGAATTTGAATCCATTCTTGGGTAAATTGGGATCCCTTCATAGTAGGAGGTACCCCAACTATTCCTTCTAACATCTCATAAGCTTTTATAACATCATTTTCAATGAAATTTCCTTTTGCAGCATAATCCAACATACTCCTATTTGATATAGATAAACCCACATAGAAATTTCTGAGAAGAATTTTCATGTCATTTTTAATTATGGAATTCAATTATTCTAAACCAAGAATCTTTCAAACTTTCTCCTTTTCTTTGTTTAAAGTGAAGAACTTCCACTTCAGGTGACATAGGAGGGCAAGGAGGACAAGCTATAATAGCAACCAAAGTGCGAATAGTACCACAAGAGTATTTTTTTGGAAATTTTTGGCAAACAAAAGAGAAGGCAAATAGAAAGGCAAAAGCAACTAGGCAAGAAAATAAAACAATCAAAATAAAAGATTTGTACGAAAACACCTAATTTGGTAGATGATGACTCCCCAGCAACGACGCTAGAAATTCTTCTGCTACTCTCGTAGGAGTTGTTGGATTTCCCTGAAGAGGAAAGCTAATGTAGCACAACAGCAGAAAGTATGTTCCTCACTTCAGAACCAAGGTTTATCGAACCAGTATGAGTCAACAAGCTAACAAGGTGAACAGGACCTGCACATAAACAAATTAAATGCTTGCACCCAAGTTGGCATGGGGGCTGTGAGGCCCCTTGTCTTTCTAGGTACAAGGTTGAAAACAAATACCAGAAAGATAGTGGTATAGTAAAACGGCAAAATAATAAAGGGAAAATAAAATAACAATTTGGCAAGAACGAGTATTAATGGAGAATGGACCTGGGGGCCATAGGTTCACTAGTGGCATCTCTCTCGAAAGTAGGTAATGACATGGAAACAAAATATTGTTGGGTAATTGACAGAAAAGCGGCAATTTATAACTATGATCATTCATGGCATAATATCACATAGGCATTATGTCTGTGATAAGTAGACTATAATCCAACTGCATCTACTGCTATTACTCCACCCCAAGACCGCTATCCAGCATGCATCTCAAAGTATTAAGTTTGCAAGAAACAGAGTAATGTAATAAGCAAGATGACATAATGTAGACAAAAAGAAATCTAGTAATAAGATTAAACCCCGTCGTTTTATCCTTAGTGGCAACAATACAACTACGTGTCTTCATCTTTTCTGTGACTATACAAGATCACCTCAAGATTGAACCCACTACTATGCACCACTCCCTCTAAAGATCTACCAATCAATCTTGGACAAAGAAGACAAATAGATTGGAAATCATACATAGCTATTTAATTATGCAACAAAGAAACTTCAAAAGATTCAATTGATTTCAATGAACAATCTGATCATAAATCCACAATTCATCGGATCCCAACAAACACACCACAAGAATTACATCGGATTAATCTCAGATGAGAACATGGTATTGAAGATCCAAGAGAGAGAGAGAGAGAGAGAGAGAGAGCCATCTAGCTACTACTATGGACCTATAGGTCCTATAGGAACTACTCACACATCATCATGGAGGCAGCAAGGTTGATGAAGATGGCCTCTCCAATGGCTTCGCCCCTCCGCTAGAACTCCAGAACAGGGCTCCAGATGGGATTGCTTCAGAACAGAGGCTTGCAGCGGTGATATTTCTCTTTTGGAGGAATGACAGATGGTTTGGGTACTTATAGGAATTTATGGTGGTGAAATTAGGTCAATACGTGGCACAGGGGCCCCACAAGCCCTGGGGGCGTGGCCACCCCCTGGCCATGTGGGCCAGGCTGGTGGGAGCCTCGTGCCCCTCTTGACTTCTCCCGAAACTTCCAGGGTCCTCTTTGTTCCAGAAAAAAATCGTCAAAAATTGGCATCATGTTTGGACCTTCCTATGTATTGATTTTCTGTAAAACCAAAACAAGCATAAAACAGGAACTGGCACTAGGCACTAAATTAATATGTTAGTCCAGAAAAATAATTTAAAATGGTATAAAATGATAATTAAAGCATATATAAATGATAATATAGCAGCATGAAGCAATAAAAAACTATATATATGTTTGGGATGTATCAACGACCCTCCAGCCAAACACACCAATAGAGAGTGCCGGATCCACCTCATAGTGGCCAAGCTGGCCAAGAGAAACAACGACAATAAGCAAGATCCTACTAATGATGGTTAGAATGGCAGCGCAGGCAATGCAGGCTAGGCTGGTGCTGGCGTAGGTGGGCAAAAGCAATTCCCTCTTTAGATCAGAGATGTAAACATGATATACAGGTGAAATGTGACAAGGAGGGAAAAGAAGCTCACCCTGAGAGAGGTATACGCCTCGGAGGCTATGGTCCCATAGTATACAGCTTGGTTGGGACATCTGATCTCCTTTGATCGGAGCGACCATCTGATCAGTGTCCATCATGGCGGGAAAGCCAGCCTCGTCCTAGACCTAATCATCAAGGGTTGTCACCTCAACAAGGTCCTGATGGATGGCAATAGTAGTTTGAATTTGATATACGTCAATACACTCAAGAAGATGGGCATCGATGAATCCCACATACAGCCAACCATCACAAGGTTCAAGGGCATAATTCTCGGCATGGAAGCCGCACCCTTGGGTAAAATCACATTGGATCAAAAAACTACCATCTCGAGCCAGTTAGCTTTGAGATATTTCTGTTCAAAAGTGGTTACCATGCCCTTCTCAGCAGGATAACATTTGTGTGATTTACGATGGTCCCACACTATGCTTATCTGAAGATGAAGATGCTGGGCCTTAACGGGGTCATTACCATATCGGACTATGCCGAGCGATGGCTTAAAATCAAGTAGACCACATGTGATGTGGCTGCCGAGGCACTCATTGAGTCCCTCGCCACCAAAGAGCTTGACAGCATGCGCTCGCTGGTTGACAAGGATGATATCAAGCTCACTAAGCAACCCAAGTCGACCTCCTTCCAGCCCGGCCAAGATATTAAGAAGTTCCAGGTCCACCCCAGCGACCCGACCAAGATGGCCTCGATGGGGACAAGCCTGGATGCTAAATAGGAAAGTGCGCTCCATGATTTCCTTCATGAGAACTGGGATATCTTTACCTGGCACCCATCTGATATGCCAGGTGTCCTAGCTGAGATTGCGGAGCATAGCCTCAACATTCAGAAAGGTGCCCGGCCCATCAAGCAGACTCTATGTCAGTTTTTGGAGCCCAAATGTAAAGGCATGGGTGAGGAGATCACAAAACTTTTGGAGGCCGGCTCCATCCGAGAAGTGAAGCACCCCGACTAGATAGCCAATCCGGTCATGGTGACCAAAAAGAATGACACCTGGCATTTGTGTGTCGACTATAAGTACCTCAACAAAGTTTGCCTGAAGCATCTGTTCCCTCTGCCATGCATTGACCAGATCATCGATGCCATGGCTGGGCATGAATTGCTGTCCTTCCTAGATGTGTACTTAGGGTACCACCATATTCAGATGAAGGTGTCCGATCAGGAGGCCACTGCATTCATCACATCGTACGGGTTGTTCTGCTATATAACGATACCCATTAGGCTCAAGAATGCAAGAGCCATGTACCACCGTATGACCCAAACATGCTTGCATGAGCAGGTTGGTAGAAACGCTGAGTCCTATGTAGAGGACAAGGTCTTTTAAAACCAAAACAGCCGGCATCCTCATAGACGACCCGCAGGAAACCTTTGCTAACCTACGCAAATTTAACATCAAGCTGATTCCAGATAAGTGATGGTGCAAAATACCGTCAAATCCTTGGTAGGTGTCCAAGCGCAGCTGGAAGCCGCAGATCAGGGGTTACATGAGGGTTTTACCCAGGTTTGGGCCTCCAAAAAGTAATACCCTACATCCTGCTTGCTTTCGTTATTTATGGTGGAGGGATACCTCATGCTAAGGGCTACAATGGTGTATGAGATTGCTAGCGAGACTTTCTATCTGAGAATAGATGTGAATGAGAGCCCCTAGCTTCCCCTTATATACACGTTGGAGGCTGTGGTTTACACATGAGTAGATGCGATCTTGGTCACCGCTGCCGCCCTTGACTTGGAGGGTAAGAAGGTCTCCGGCGCCCTCTTTATGGTTCCCTTTGGTCCTCGGGCCTCGCGACCGTGTGATGAGCCACCCCCGGTGTATAACACCATGAGTAGCCCCCGAGCCTGACGGAGGTCGCAGGATAAGTCTTCGAGACCTTCGGCGGGCTCTTTTCTCCTGTCTTGTTTACCTTCATGAGTCTTCTCTTTGGGATCCCGGTTAGGGAGCCCCCATCATCACTTCGTAAGTCTCCGAGGGCTTGTTATTCATGGTATGTTTGGTTCTCGATCGGATCGGGGCTTTCTTGGGAAGCCATTCGGGTATTTCCCATGAATCATGCTCCGTGATGATGACTGTGGTATAAATCTCATGCCCTCACCTCATGAAGCAGGAAACCACAGACCACGTGGGACACGTGTCATGCTGCAGGACCCGATGCTTTGGTTTCGGGTTGGGTATATGGAGGGGAAAGCAAGTGGTTTTCTTCTTCTCCTGCTTTCACCCATTCTAGCCCCCTTTGCCTCAAGCCTTTCAGAGTGCACCACCGTCATGTTTCTCTTGCCATCCACTCACTAGATCTCCCCCGGCTTTGCTTTTGCCATCGCATGGTGAAGACCAGGAGTGAGAGGAGCACCCGGGACCCCAATCAGGAGCCACCTACCGATGTTGTGGATAGAAAGCGGAAGAGAGCTGCTTCTAAGGGCGGCGAGAGGCTGGCACTTGACGCCCCCAAGACCACGGGGAAGTGGTTTCCCTCCACGGCTACAGAGGAGAAGGTCCAATGCCTCAAGGACTAGCCGCTAATGCCGGCAGATCTGGCCACCCGGATCCCGAAGGGGGAGGTCCCCTCGATGCCCCACGATGGTGATTATGTTCTATGCCAAGAGTATTTTGGGAGGGGGCTCGGGTTCACCCTTCATCGTTTCATGCGCGGTCGATTCTTTGGGTGCCAGCTACACCATATTCCGCCCAATGGGGTCCTTCACATCACCAACTTTATCACATTCTTTGAGTGCTTCCTTAGGACAGCTCCTCATTTCAAGCAGTTTTGATACTTTTTCTGGGTTTGCATCCAGATGAATGGCGGCACTGTCTGTGACCTCAGAGGGTCCATTTTGTAGCTTTGCCCTCACTCCAAATTCTTCACCACCAACCTCCCAAAGTCAGTTTGGGAGTGGCACAAGTCCTGATTCTATGTGAGCAAGCTTGGTGACGACCTGCCCGCCTTTGTGAATGAGCCCCCACATAAGCTGTGGTCATGGGCTCCATTGACTCAGCTGTCAGCGGAGGCCAAGGTGTTGGCGGATGCCACCACCAGCTTGAAGAAGAATGGGCTTACAGGAGGCCACATCATGAGGACATGGGTTGAACGTCCCATTTGGCCTCTATAGGCCCGGGCGATTCCCCTGCACAAGTAAACAGGACTAGAGGACCCAGTGAGGGTGTCCCAGGAGGAGCTAGGATCGGATGGGGTAGATGAATACCTCATCTTCCTGGAGGCCCCCAAGCTATTGCAGACTCCAAGAAGAAGGCTGGTTGGCCTTTTAACTCTGACCTCCTGCCAGGCAGCGTAAGTTGTTCAGGACTTCATGACTTCCCTCTCTGGGAGATCAGAATCTTCATCTTATGCATTCCTCGCATGTGGTGCAGGGCTTCATGGCCTTCAAGACACACCGCTTCAAACCTCCTCTGCCGAGACAGGAGGTAAGCGCGGAGCTAGCCAAATTGATGATGCCCGCTCTCCCAGAGCCCATGAGGGCAAGGGTGCATCTGCTAAGAAGCGAAGGAAGGCGTCTAGGGAGGCCTCTGAGAAGGAGGACCCAGAGGTAGAGGCCTTCGATGATACCAATGTTGTTGACCTTGTCGATGAGGAGGATGATGAGGCCACGACCTCCATGCATGGAGGCCATGCGAGTGATGATGATGACAATGACGATGATGATGAGGATGAGGATGGTGATGATGAGGCCGATGATGAAAATAAGGAGCCCCATCAGGGGGCGGAGGACTAGGAGGAGCTGGGGAGGTCTTTGATGGAGACCCCGTGCCAGCCACTCAAGAAGTTGCACTAAGGGTTGCACGACGATACCCCCATCAGCGAGGGTGGCTATTAGCTCTGCGGGAACCCCTGCAAGTCCTCAAGCCTCAAGATTCTGGTGGTTGTGTCGGCACCGTTCTAGAGACGCAATGTTCGAGTGACCACTCCATAAGTTTTCCAGTTGTAGATTTCTGGGGTGCCGTCCTCCGGCCTTCGTTATTGACCTCTGAATTTTCTTCTTAGGGCAGTTCCTCTTGGGACGGTGACCACTTCGGCTGCGGGCTCATCCCTTGCCACGGCAATCATGATGATGCCTTTGTCGAGCCCGCCCGTGGCCTCTGCCCCTCCGGAGATCTCCTCTTCGGGAGCTGGGGACAATGCCGCAGGTAAGTACTTTCTTGAGCCGTCATCCTTTTGGCTCTCTTGCTGGTGATTATGATAGGGTATTTCTTTGTAGCAAGCTCGTCTGCTAAGCCCATGGTGAATGTGGCTGCGGATGAGGCTGCTAAGGAGGGCAAGAGGGCAGGCTCGCTTGGATTCGAAGAGCACGCAGGCCCGCCACCCGTCCTGATGGAGAAGACGTGGCCTCAGGGCTCGGTTGTCTTCCCGCTGGCTAGTATGTTCATGCCGCCTACTACGATGAGGGTTACCATTGGTGGCAACACACCTCTGGTGACGCTGGTGATGACTACGCCTCCTGGTACCTACCCTGAGCCCTTAAAGGAAAAGGAGGCCAATCCGTTGCATGTCACGCCGGAGGTCCCGTCCTTCCTTGCTGGTGAGTATGGCTTAGAGGCTCCCAGGGAGCTCGTGGCACTGTTGGGAGCTCCTGATGAGGCTTTGAAGTGCCTCTAGTCCACCCTACGAGTGGTGGGGCTTTCGGTGGAGCCCAGCTTCAAAGTATGATCTGTACATGCCCAGTGGCAGTAGCCCCCGGCAACAAGTGTGGCTAAATTCTTGGGGCCGTGCTTGGTTTGTTTTGTGCTGTCCTTGATGTTTTTGAAATTGGTTTGAGTGTGTTCCTCATTGTAGGTTCTTGTCGAGGAGAACCAAGGCCTGGCTGCTCAGGTCGCAGACTTGGAAAAGTGGCTGAGTATCCAGCGTCAAGACGCCGACGGGCGCCAGCGTCTTCATGATAGTGCCATATGTAAGTATTGTGTTGTTTTGTACCCTTCATGTTCGTCCACACTGCTTAATTATTCTCTAACCTTGGAGCCTTTCCTGCCTCCCTTCTGTAGCCCCTGAGGAGGCTAGCGCCCTTTGCTAGGGGCTCAATGCGGCCGCCAAGGCTCGTACGTAGGCGGAGAGGCAGAGAAGGCTACCAAGAGGGAGCTAGATGGAGCTCTCGTGGTGAAGTGTGACTTGGAGACCGCCCTCCATTGAGAACAAGAGGCCTGCCGCATCCATTGCAATGACTTGGAGGGCAGCAAGGATTGCCAAGGCATACTTCAGCGGGATTTGGAGGCCACCGAAAGGAAACTCATGCAGCAGGCAACCTTGGCCCAAGATGGCGATAAGAAGATTGCCCAGCTTTGAAAAGATAATGACTAGGTGACTTCGTAGCTGGCGGAGGCACAAAAGTTTTGCCGTGACCTGGAGGCCACGGCTAAAGATAATAGGCCTAATGCTTGTTTTTGCTGTCCACCTTAGTCCACCTTGTATGCTCAATGGCCGCTGTCTTACTTATGACAGTGTTGTTGTGCCGCTCCTCTGCCTGAGATTCAGCATGATGATGTGGAGACCCAACTAAGGGAGGTCGCATCGGTGGTGGAGAAGATGTGGAATGCGCTCAGTGTTGCTATGCATACGCTCTTCCGTGGAGACCCCAGGCTAAAGACTGACATTGAGACACTCTCGACTTTGCTCGAGCAGTCCGCAGATTAGTTGGAAGACTGAGTCTACTCCGCAGCCTTTGAGGGAGCACGCCAGGTTTTTGCTGGCATGAAGGCTCATCACCCCAACATGAACTTGTGGCCATTGATGCGTGCCACGCCCAGAGGTCGCAATCTGAAGCAGTTCTTTGCCGAGGTCGCCAAAGAAGCTGACTACGCCGCTGGAGTGTGTGCCCTACAAAACATTATTAAGAGGGCGCCCAAACCCAATGAGTCTGCAAGTCAATTTCTTGCGTAAAAAACCTTATTGTATGGTTGATTAGCACTGTTGCTTTTATTTTACTTTTGACCTACATATTCATGTCATGTGACATCTTTTATATCCGCTATGAGAACGCCATTGTTTAACTAATAATTCCCATGCTAGCATTGGTTTTATCAAACAAGAGCCCATTGGGAGCCCGGCATGCTTGCCTGTGCGCTCTGCACAGGTTTGGCAATGGGCTCTGGGTAGGTCCTTAGCATTCGCTAAGACTGCGTGTCACGACTCGAAGGACAAGGTCGACCGTAAGCCTTTGACCAGCCATCCCTTTTTTTTGAACGACGGAGGTCGATGTACCACGAATGCAGCCCCTGGGTTTGTGTTTGTAGGGTTACTGGATGCAGCCACTATAGTAACTATGGGGAGGTCCAAGAAATGATGCAGCCCCCGAGTCTGGTAAATAGGAAGGTCTTTGAACCAATCCACAAACATTTCCTAGGGAGCTTCAGTACTTAATGCTTTGTGTACTCCATTTAGCGATCATATACATGGTATTGGAATAGATTGAAGTGACTGTGTAACAAAGCACTTTTATTTCACTATCTAATACATGATCGAGCTAATATGATTATTCCACAAAGTCTTACGATTAAAACTTATGCTTAAGTAAAAACAAGAATTTAAAATTACTAAGATAGGTGGTCATGGATGGCTCCACGATCTCTTCTTCTTCTTTGATCTCTAGGGTATTTTGGGGATGGCTCCATTTACCGATGCGCACGTGGCCTTTGAGTTGTCCAATGTTCTCGGGGAAATCGCCCCCAATCGTACCTTGGGAGTCTTGTCTCCTGTTCCTGGGGGGCTCCCACGGCTGTTGCCTGTCCCATGCCCCTGCTAGCATGGGTGATGTGTGCGTCGGCCTCTTCTCAGTTTACGGCCTCTTCCTGGAGGGCGTGTAAAGCATTGTCGTTGACTGTGATACCTCCATATGGCCCTGGCATCTTCAACTTCATGCAGGCGTAGCATGGAATTGCCATGAACTTGGCAAATGATGTCCTTCCTTGGACTGCATTGTATCATCCTGATACAACATTGATGATGCTAATGTTGTCACTGATGGTGAACCTGCTGACAATGCAATCCTTTGGCATGTGCATGATGAGGCAGTTGCTACAGACCATCGTGACGAGTTGAGAGGTCGGAGCGGGCTGTTGTGGGTGCATGAGGCCGGCACATCCCCAAGCCCCCGAAGTCCAAGTAGTGTATGCCGTCAACATGTTGTTGTCCTCCGAATTAGAGGACTATTTGTGCTGGTGGTTACGGTTGGCCACCCTCTACATTTCCACAGATTTCTAGAGTACAATTGTGTTTGGGTGTCCTGAGGCTGGTGCCAAGGACGCATGTCTGTGGGTGCCGGCGTGATCTGTTGGATCTGCGACATGCTCGGATGTAGGTCACCATGGCTGCTGAGCAGAGAGGCCATGGTGCCTACGTGGGTCATGTGGACGGGGTGGGCTGGTGGGCTGATGTTGACCCAATCCTCCCCATCGGCGATGAAGGTGAGGGAGCCAAAGCTTAGGCTCTCTCCCGGTGATAGGTCATGGGATGATGGAGAAGATCTGATCTGAGATCAATCTCCAGCCAATGCGTCCCATGCCTGGTGTGCCAAATGATGGTGCAAAATACTATCAGATCCCTCGGTAGGGGTCCAAGCGCAGCTCGAAGTCACAGATCAGATGTCACATGAGGGTTTCACCCAAGTTCGGTCCTCCGGAGAATAATACCCTACATCCTGCTTGCTTTCGTTATTCATGGTGGAGGGATACCTCGTATGAAGGGTTACAATGGTGTATCAGATTGCTAAGTTTCTATCTGAGAATAGATGAGAATAAGAGCCCCCTAGTCTCCCCTTATATACACGGTGGACGGTAGGGTTTACACGTGAGTAGATGCGATCTTGGCCGCTGCCGCCCTTGACTTTGAGCGTAAGAAGGTCTCCGGCACCCTATTTAGTGTTCCCTTCGGTCCTTGGGCCTCATGGGCCCCTGGGCAGGCCCCTGTTAGGCCCCGTGATGAGCCACCCTGGTGTATAACACCGTTAAAAAGTGCATCTTTTGCTTACCGTATGGCAAGCTACTAGGATTTATTGCCTCCCAGCATGGCATCAAAGCTTGGCACCCTGACCAAGCTGGAGGAAATTCAGAGCCTAGCTGGATGATTTGCTTCCCTGAGCCAGATTATATCCAGGCTTGGGGAGAAGGTGCTTCCTCTATGAAGAAGACACATAAGTTTGTTTTGACCAAAGAAGCTAAAGCGGCCTTGGAAGAAATCAAAAAGTTGCTAGCAACTAACCCTATTCTCGCAGCACCCCAGACAGAAGAGCCGATGTTGTTGTACATCTCGGCCACCAATCAAGTGGTTAGCGTGATTCTGGTGGTCGAACGCGAGGAGGAATGTCAGGCTTATAAGGTGCAGCGACCGGTCTATTATGTTTCTGAGGTGCTCCTCGTAAACAATGTGGTACCCTCATTACCCGAAGATTGCCTACGTGGTGTTTATGGCATCCTGGAAACTCCAACATTATTTTCAAGCTTGCCCCATTATAGTGGCCAGTGAGGTTCCCCTATCCGACATCATCAATAACAGGAAAGCCACAAGCTAGATTGCAAAATGGGCAATCGACCTGCTGCCCTTTGAGATAAAATACCAGCGATGTCGGGCCATAAAGTCGCAGGTCCTGGCAGATTTTGTCGTGAAGTGGATGGAAGCCCAGCAACCTGAACAGCAGATTGATTACACACAATGGATGATGTACTTTGAAGGATCATAGATGCTTGCCAGATTGGGGACTGGGGTTGTCCTGGTATCTCCAATAGGCGATAAAATGTGCTATGTGCTGCAAATTTTATATACGGACTCCAATAATGTTGCTGAATTCGAAGCTCTCCTACATAGCCTGCGCATGGCCGTAACCATGGGTATCAAAAGGCTCGAGGTACGTGTTGATTCTGACCTCGCTATATCCCAGATTAATGAGAATTTTGATGCCAAGTTCCCACGGATGATTGCATACCGGGAGCAGTACAACAGATGTCTAGTTAGTTCGACGGGCTGGAGTTCCACCCCGTTTAACATGATGACAATGCAGTGATTGATATACTGGGCAAGATGGGTGCACATCGTGAACCTGTACCCACAGACATCTTCCTCGAGCAGCTCTTCAAGCCTTCTATCAAGTTGTAGGTTAACCAGGAACGGGCCTCAGAGGCCGGGGGCTCTGAACCCGGCCACACAGAGACTGAGGGCTCAGACACTGGTAGCACCAAGACAGGGGGCTCGGGGGTTGAGATAACATCATCAGCCCATGAGATCATGGCAGTAATTCTAGCCTGGTCCAAGCCCATCATGGCATATCTCCTTCGAGGTGAGCTCCCCAAGGACAAGACAGAAGCCCGACACATAGAACAATGATCTGCAGTGTACGCTGAGCACAACAGAGAATTGTACAAATGTAGTGTCACCAGTGTCTTTCAGTGCTGCATCTCCCCTGAAGAGGGTTGGAAAATCTAGCTTGATATCCATGGCGGCACCTGTGGACATCATGCGGCATCTCGATCCCTGGTGAGCAAGGCTTACCAGCATGGTTTTTATTGGCTTACAGCAAAGCAAGACACAGATGACATCATCAGAAACTGCCTAGGATGCTAGTGCTTCACTAAGTTCAGTCATTTTCCAGCTACAACCCTCCAAACTATCCCAATTACATGGCCTTTTGTGGTCTAGGGGCTGGACATGATTGGACCTCTAAAGAAGGCCAAGGGTGGATTTAAATATCTCCTAGTTGCTGTCGACAAGTTCACCAAGTGGATATAAGAGAAGCCGGTCACCAGTCAAGTTGTGGAGCCGGCCATCAAATTGATATTCTACATTATACATTATTACAGCATGCCCCACAGTATCATCATAGACAGCGAAACAAATTTTACAGCCAAGAAGTTCAAAGATTATTGTAGTCAGCGCAACATCAAACTTGACTTTGCTTCTATGGCAAATCCGCAATCCAATGGGCAGGTCAAACAGGCTAATGGATTGATCGTCGGAGGTCCAAAACTGAGGTTGGTGAAATCACTAGGCAAGACCGACGGAAAGTGGATTGATGAACTTCCATCCATCCTCTGGAGCCTGAGAACAACGCCAAACTGGTCTACTGGCTATACTTTGTTCTTCATGGTATATGGAGCACAAGCCATCCTCGCCAGTGATATCAAACATGATTCACCTCTGGTGACTTGTTACAAAGAGGCCGAGGTTGAGCTGGAGCATCAGGATGACTTGGATGCACTGGAGGTTGCCCAGGAGATCGCATTGGCCAGATAGGCTATCTATCAGTAGTAGCTTCACTGCTATCAAGTGCATGAAGTTAGAGGTTGGGCATTCAACATTAGAGATCTCATGCTGTGCCTCATCCAAGACAAAGGGACTACACAAGCTATCACCGCCATGGGACAGACCTTTCATTATCAACAAAGTGATGCACAATTGAGCATAAAAGATCTGGGATGCGAAGGCTGCATCCTCGAGCCGAACTCCTAGAACATGGCCCTGCTATGTCACTTTTATGCTTAAACTCTTTTATTTAGTTCTAATTATTATTTAGTTCGATCAGACATTATATATTTGTTGAATAAAGATATTTTGCCCCAAGTCGGGCCCTCTTATATTTGCCTTTGTTCAATTTTGATCATTTTGAATAATTTACCCAGCTTGGATATCTGGCAGGTCGATCTAATGACCCTCCAGACTGGACCTGGGGGCTCCAACAACCTTTATTTAATCTATGCCGCTGGTTAGCAAAACAGTTTTCTTCCTTAGTTGTTTGGCAAGTTTTACCTATTGTGACTTTTCTGACTTGTGTCTTGGTCAAGCTGGGTCGCACTACTCCATGTTTTATCTGCAGACTGCTGGTTTGGATACATTATCGATGGGAGCACTCCTTTATTGCAGTCACAATTAACCTAATTGACTGCCAAAGAGTTAAAGCCAAAAGCTAACCGGCACAATATAGGGCTCAGAAGCAGAAAATTTAAGGCACAATGGAAGCACGCAAAATAATTTTATGACCAAAGTAATTTGGCACCAAAAGGACTTAAGCATCAAGTTTTTTACATTATAGTAACCTGGCATTCCAGGCTTCTTGCAGTTCTAACTTAAGCCTACTCTATAAATTCCTCTAGCAGGCAAGCTTCCTCAGTGTCACGGGCATATGGAAGAATAGCTTGGAAGAAGGACTGTGGTTTCACCAGCTAGCCATTAGGACCTCGGGGATCTTGATGGACTATGGGAGCAAGGTTGAGGTTACGATAATGCGACTTCAACATAGCTCAAGCAATTCGAGCTCCCTCTCTCACAGCTGAACTCGTCCACTCGGCGATACCTGGCAAAATTTGTTGGAGATGCATGGCCAAGTCAAAGAAGCTAGCCGGGATGACCTCCTTTGGCCCCAAAGACATGAAGACGGCCTCCATTACCAGCCTCACAAAGTACAGCAGCTCGGCTATTTGTTTCAGCTTGTGTGGTACAAGTTGTGTCCGGCCTGAATTCTGGAATTGAGTCCAGAACTCACAGAGAGCATCATACCGTGGATCACCGAGCTGTTGGGAAACCCTTGACGCATTCATCGGAAGGTTGGAGAAAACTTCCGCCTAACACCAGAGTTGGGTTAGCACTCCAGAATTGCGTAATCCAAAAAAACTATGGAGAAGGTAGGGCTTACCGGCCATAGTATCAGTAGCCTGCCCTAATTCAGTTTCAGTGCTACGCTGAGCAATGTTGGCATTTGCTAGCTGCATCTTTAGCTGGGTGACCTCCTCTTCCAGTTCGGGCTTCCTGACCTTGAGCTAGTCAAACTCTTGGTTTAGAAGGTTGGAAGCCTCCTGAGTAGCTTTGCACGCCTCTTTCTCCTTTACGAGCAGGGTGGAAACCTTCTGAGCGTCATCCAATGTAGCTTTGATTTGCTGATCGGCTTCGGGAAGAGGGACACTGGCATTGAGTTTGCTCTCGAGGTTGGCAATCCTTTTGGAAACTACTGCATTCAAATTTAAACTGGTCACACAGGATACTGTGGGAAGAAACAATGGATGTAAAGACAACAAGAAAACACTTACAGATGGAGTCACCGAGATTCTTGCGCAGGTTCTTGTTCCTCTGCTCAGATTCCCCGAGCAGAGCCTTCAATCGAGCTACCTCATTAGCAAGGCGCTACTTTTCCTGAGTTGCAGCTTGTCAATAATAAAGTTTAAAGATTGATGACACTCTTGATCCTCGAGCTGACCAAGTACGCTCAGCTCGAGTCTCGGGGGCTACTGCACCCGTGATTTTTTTAAAAGACATAGCAATACAGATAAGGTGTTCCTAAAGATGATGTTGATCCTCAGGCTGGCCTTCCAGCCTAGCCTGAGTCTCGGGGCTACTACATCCATGTTCAAGCTACAACCAAGACAGCTAGCTTCTGAGTATGATATTTTGATCCTCAAGCCGGCCTTCTAGCCGGCCTGAGTCTCGGGGGTACTGCATCGATGTTTTAATTCAAATTCTAAGTGCAAGTTACCAGAGAAGATTCGATCCTCAGGTCGGCCATTTTACCCAACCTTAGTCTCAGGGGCTACTGCATACCAGTTTGATCTATTCAGATCTTATGAGAAAGATTTTGATCCTCAAACCAGCCTTTTAGCCCGGCCTGAGTCTCGGGGGGTACTGGATCAGCGTTTTAAGTGCAAAAAGCTAAAAATGAAGGAGATTCGATCCTCAGATCGGCCATTTTGCTTGGCCTTAGTCTTGGAGGCTACTAGATCAGTGTTTTAAGTGCAAAGGGCTAAAAACCAAGGAGATTTGATCCTTAGGTTAGCCAGTTTGCCCGACCAAAGTCTTGGGGACTACTGCACTATGCACTTTTTTTACTAAGTCCTTAATTAAAATGACCCACAGCCCAGTTTGTACCAAACCGGACTATGGCTCGAGGGCTACTGGGTGGAAAAGTACAAGGAAAAAATAAACCTATAGACACAGGCCAGATACACAGAACTGGTCTATACCTTGATGGCTATTGATTATGTAAATTAGGGCTCGGAAAAATGCAAAGGAAACAAATTTCTTAGCTCCATGCCATGAGGGAAGGCGTGTGTCAATTGCTTCACTCCAAGATTCATTGCGTCAGCCTTCTCCTTTATATTCTTGATGGCGGCCTGCTGCTCGGCGGTCAGGAATGGACTGAACCAAGACTTCTTGGCCTCAAGATGGCGCACCATAGACATCGCTTCTGAGGCCATGGCAGACATCTCAGAAGGAAGCCGGTTGACAACGGCATTGGCAGAGGAGCACGGCCCAGGCGGCCGATGAGCTAGAACTATACCTTCAAGGAGATCTATTGAGGTTGCAGTATGAAGGACTAGAGCGGGTTGAAGAAGGTGGCCATGTGTCTTGCTCTTGCATAGGAGGTTCCGGGGAATTGACTACCTCGGTGGCATCTTCGGAGGCCGGCTCTCGATTTTCAGCAACAGGAGCCGGATTCTTATCTTCATTGCCTGCTGATTCTACAGTGCGACTTTCAGAAGTGGTGCCCTCAGTTGGTGCCATGTTGGTCTGCATCAGCTGGTCAGTAGTGCCAGTGTGCTCGACCCCCGCCTCGAGGGGTCCGGTAATGACTACGGGCGAAGGAATGCTAGAGACCCGCATCACGATTAGGGCCCCATCGTTAGTCCAGGGAGCATCAGCAGGAACAGCTGATGATTGCTAGTTGGAGCACCAGTCAGGCCAGCCCCATGTCGCGCTATTGCCTACAAGATATTCAAACAAAAATAAGGAAAAGCAAGTCTACTACAAGATGGACAAAGCTATCAAGATAACTTACATCTCACTGGGTGCCTTCATCTGAACCTTTTGAGGTGGTGCTAATAAAGCGGAACCCCTTGATGTCGGGTGATGGGAGATCGGGGCTTGGATGACTGAGTCCGATTGGACAGATACGCTGGCTACTGGGTCATGGTGGCTCTTCTTGCGACCCTCCCAACCAACGTTTTCGGGTGGGCTTAGTGGTGTAGTCCCGGAACCCAAGGACCTGTTGTCGTGAGCTCGCTTGGTTAGGATGAACCTGCCCAGCTCGTCCTCTTCAATGTCAGTGCTAGAGTCAGATGATAGTTCTTTGTACTCGATATCATCTTCATCCTCTACGGGCTCCTTGGCATGCTTCGTGCGGACTACGGCCTAGCTTGTGTCAACAGCCAGGAGAAATTGAAGCTCTAGTGTTATGGGATTCTCGGGCTGTGGAGCTGGGGAGTGCACATTGCGTGACCACTCACTCCAAGCCTGGGAGAAAAATGACTGATCAGGCCAGAACATGCAGTATGGAGGAATTGAAGGGACAAAAATATGAATACTAACCTCTGTTGGAAGCACTTTGGATGAGAAGCTAGAGCAGACCGGCTCCACAAGGAAATTGGTGATTTTCCCCTTGAACATCAGGAAAAGCATCTCTTGGATTGACTTTCCCTCAAAATTGTTAGCCCGGACCACCCTGGTGACATCGTTCTTACCAGTGTACTGGTGCATTCAGTGAGCTCGGCGTTGGAGAGGCTGGATACCTTGGTGTTGGGCTTGGTGCATTACTCCGACCAGTTTTAGGCTGGCTCAATCCAGCTTTCGTACATACTTGTGAAGTTGACCACTTTCGATGTGTCTTTCGGCATGTGCTATGGGCTCCTGGAATTGCGCTTGGTTGGTGGAACCGGGGTGAAAGCTATGACAATACCAGTTCGAGGTGGCTCACTTGACTGTACGTTTGGGATGTCGAACCACCCCTCCTGCCACTTTTTGTTTGTCTCTCTAAAGTTCCCGTCCAGGTACTCGGATCCGGACTACTTGTAGATGGTGGCTCGTCCGCACTCATAGGTTTCATTCACATTGGTTGGGAGTTTGACTTGGAAGTACTTTCTCCAAAAGCCAAAGTGTAGCTCAACACCCAAGAAACACTCACAAAGTGTGATGAAACAAGCAATGTGTGAGATGGAGTTGGGGATAAGATGATGCAACTGGAGGCCATAGAAGTGGAGGAGGCCGCGGAAAATGGATGAATCGGATAACTTAGACTATGAAGGAGGAAGGGAATGAAGCTAACCCATTCGTACTCCTCTGGCTTGGGCATGGTCTCTGCGGTGAGGTTGCCGTCCGGTAGCTCGGTCACCGACGAGCGAGGAATCATGGTACCTAGCTACGGTAGATAGCCTGTGTCGACCAGATGTTGCAAAGCAGGCTCGGTAGTGCTGGAAGGCATCCACTTGCCCTTGGTCACCGACGGGATCTTCTACTTGCCTTGCCACCATCAGCGATCCTCCCTATGGCAGGGGCCTTGCTACCCTTTGTCAAATGAGGCTAGGTTGGCTTGGGGCCCATGTCGATGGAGGAGCATGTGGAAGGTTTGTGGAGCACGCGGTGGAGCAGCAGAAAGGAGCAAGGGAGAGAGGAAGAAGATGACTGCGTGAGGAGGAATGGGAAGCATGATGTTCCCCTTGGCATCTCCTCCTTATGTACCTTGGATGGTAGGTGGAACGGCAGCAGCAAATCTCTGCCACGCAGCAGCAAATATCTTTGGTTTCCCATTAACGCCGTTAAATGCATGCGGGAATCGGGGAACCACTTTTAACTGGTGTGAGAATCGAGCCACACATCCCCCTGACTTGATTAGACATGGCGTAGAGGGGCCGCAACACACTGACGCATGTCGCCTTAACCAATGGTCAGCATGACCATGTTGTCTGGCTCGACCAGCTGGAGAAACATCTGGTCTAGTTCGGTGGGACCAAGACTAGATAGATTAAAATTTGCAAAGTGCTATGTGGGAACATCGGCCTGCGGAGGCCGGCTTGGCGGGAAGGTCTACCATTGGGTCTGGCTTACTTCATCAATAATTCAAGACCGGACAAAGCCTCTCTCTCAACAGGTGGGCCAACTTGAGGAAGCAGACCGGCCATATCTAGTCGGCTGCAAGACTTCACTTTCAGGGGAGCTTCAAAGAACCAGTTCTAACCTCGGCAAGCAGATAGAAGACGACGGTCAAGATCGACTTTGACCATGAAGCAGCCAAGCTCAGAGACCGGTTCAGGGGCTATTGACGGTGTTATGACCTAGGGGTGCCTCACGTTGTTGATAGCCAGCCCAAGTAGGCCAGCCCGAGGACCCCTAGGTTGGTTTCCGCCCTGGGCCATTATGCTGGCCCATGGGCTCTGTAGAAGGGAGATTCTAGAAGCCTAGTTGTTCAAGACAAGGAAACTAGATCCATGGAGGACTCCCCTCCACCGATGTAGCTGACAAGGGCCAAGTAACCCAAGGGGCCCCGGTATTCTTTATAAGCCGAGGCCGAGCTAGTCGATAGAGACATTACCGCAGATTACTTTGAGATCAATCCCTCGATTGTACCTTGTACTTTGTACCCCCTCATTGCAATACAACACGAGTAGGAGTAGGTTACTACCTCTATCACGAGGGCCCTAACCTGGGTAAATCCAGTTTCCTATTTCCCCTCTGATCTATTTGCCTAGCTGGGATACCCTCTCGAGGGATCTTTCTAATTCTACTCCAACAATCCTGCAAGGTAATCACCTATCCAGATGTCAGGATGAGCATCACCGGTGTACTTGTCCATGTTGGAGATTCAGAATTTCACGAAGAATGATGCGGTGCAGATGCGAGATCCAAATCACTTCGGGCCTCCATATGGCACCGGCCGAGGAATCATCCAGTTAATCTCACAATCCTGGTCCTTCTGAGCTTCATGATCGCAAGTGATACGTCTTCAACGTATCTATAATTTATGAAGTATTCATGCCATGTTTACAACAATTTTATATGGTTTTGGTATGATTTGATTAGAACTAACCCGGACTGACACTGTTTTCAGCAGAACTACCGTGGTGTTGTTTTTTGTGCAGAAATAAAAGTTCTCGGAATGGGCTGAAAATTTACGGTGATTTTTTGTGGACCAAAAGAGACCCCCGAAGCTTCGAGGAAAGACCAAAAGCCTCATGAGGAAGCGAAAAGCCTGGTGGCGCGCCCTCCCCCCAGGGCACGCTGAGCAGGCTTTTCGGTCCCTCGTGGGCCCCCTTGACATGAGACTGATGCCAAAAATTCCTATAAATACCCAAGCCCCCGAAAAGAACCCTAGATGAGAAGTTACATCGCTGCAAGCCTCTGTAGCCATGAAAACTCAATTGGGACCCTGTTCTGGCACCCTGCCGGAGGGAGAAATCATCGTCGGACGCCATCTTCATCATCTCGACGGCCACCATGATGAGGAGGGAGTAGTTCACCCTCGGGGCTGAGGGTATGTACCAGTAGCTATCTGGTTGATCTCTCTCTCTCTCTCTCTCTCTCTCTCTCTCTCGTGTTCTTGATTTGGCACGATCTTGATGTACTGCGAGCTTTGTTAATATATTTGGATCTTATGGTGTTCTTCCCTCTCTACCTTATTGTGATGAATTAAATCTTTTCCTTTGAGGTTTTGTTTTGTCGGATTGAATCTTTTGGATGTGAGAGCATTGGCTGTATGCCTTGCGATGGGATATCCGTGGTGACAATGGGATGTTCTACTGATTCACTTGATGTATGTTTTGGTTATCAACTTGCAGATTCCCGTGGTGACATTGGGGTAATCTATGCGTTTTCATATTCCTTTCTCCGATAGAAATCTTGGGGTACTCTTTGAAGTTCTTTGTGTTGAATTGAATATTATGAATCTGAAGTTGTTTGATGCATATCGTATAATCAACTCGCGGATACTTGTGGTGACATTGGAGTATCTAGGTGACATTAGAGTTGGTTGATGTGTATTATATGGTGTTATTTTAGTATGAACTTTAGGGTTGTTTGTGACACTTATAGGAATAGCTCAATGGATTGATCGAAAAGAATAACTTTGAGGTGGTTTTGTACCCTACAAACAATTTCATCTTATGTTCTCCGTGATAGGAACTTTGGAGTGATTCTTTGTTGCACGTTGAGGGATTGTTATATGATCCAATTATGTTATCATTGTTGAGAGATTTTGCACTAGTGAAAGTATGAACCCTAGGCCTTGTTTTCAAGCATTGCAATACCGTTTTTGCTCACTTTTGTTACTAGTTACCTTGCTGTTTTTATATTTTCAGATTGCAAAAACCTATATCTACTATCCATACTACACTTGTATCACGATCTCTTCGCCGAACTAGTGCACCTATACAATTTACCATTGTATTGGGTGTGTTGGGGACACAAGAGACTCTTTATTATTTGGTTGCAGGTTTGTTAGAGAGAGACATCTTCATCCTATGCCCCCCACGGATTGATAAATCTTAGGTCATCCACTTGAGGGATATTTGCTACTGTCCTACAAAACTCTGCGCTTGGAGGCCCAACACGAGTCTACCAGAATAAAGTTGTGTAGTAGACATCAGCAAGCCTTGGGCTATGCCTTAAGAGTGTGGCACGCACTGTAGTGCTTGCCGACTCGGCGAGAGACAGATCCCAACGGGGTTTCACTCCGTCCTGCTTTGCGAGCAGAGGTAGCATGACCTGCATCATAATCCTTATTGGATTGGGAATGGGCCACTCTGGCAGAGTCACAGGGCAGTGAACTGGCATTCTAGCTGCCACTAGGCCGATGAGATTTTGCAGGAATGAGGGCACAACTCTAGGAGCCATAGCAACAGAGGCAGCACGGTCCGTCAAGAGCGTGTTCTACTATGCAACTGCTTGTTTGATCAGAACCTACATCTTACGGAGTCCTTCTACTTCTGGAGTCCCTGCCGTGACCTGGATGTTGTCTGCAAGGGTAGCAGCAGTGATAAGATTGTGGGCAGGAGTGTGAAAGATGCTGACTTCGTCCTTTTTGTGGTCCATGATGGCATCATGGACTCGGTTAGCTGAGGGCAATCCCGATTCTACTAGCACTCTAGGGTTTGATGCTCAAGGGCCGTGCTTTCCTCGACCAAGCATGTTTTCATGGCGGTGATGGAAAATTTGCCTTCCTCAAGCTTCTGTGCCTCCGAAGTTTGGCCAGTGATGGGATTGTTGAGGGTTTTATCGACCTCATCTTCCGCTGCTGCACCACCATTCTTGGTGTTTGCCATAAAGACCTCTTCCATCTAGGCATAGCTGCCAGAGCTCTCATACCCGTTTGAGTTAGACTCAAAGACATGCAGGAGGAAGTCCACCAAGGCGATGAGCTCGAACGCAGATTCACCATCATGATCTAAGAGCACAACTTCGAAGGGTTACCTAGATGAGATATCTGTTGCCTGGCTGGGAGCCGAGTAGCAGATGTTGAGCTTGCTGAGGTTGTCGGCGATGAAGTCCAGGCTGCTGAAGCAAAATGCCTGCCCTTCGATGAAGCTGGGGGCGGGGGTGATGTACAAACCCTAGCTTCATGCAAGGCTATGATCAATACCGTCCACAAAGGTAGGAGTAGAGTATTAGCCCATTGTTGAGGGCCTGAACCTGGGTAAATATCTGTCTCATGTGCACCCTTCTATTTTATCCAAGCATGCGTCCCCCCATGTTCATTATTGCCTAAAAAACATCGACAGGCAGTCAATTCACCCTTCAAGATTAGCCCTTAGTTGTCACAAAATTAATTATCATATATTTTATGTAGCAGGCAGATGTATCAAGATCTTTTGATTATTTGATTTGATTGATGTATGTTTTAATGTATATTTTATTTGCACAAAGTTTAACTTGCTTGTGCAATAGAAAACACTTCTATAGCAATGTACCAGTATATAATTTATGCAGCAACACATGAGTATTTTGCTGGTGATATATAAATCATGGAAAAATAGGAACAGAAAGTTGGGTGGTGGAAACAAACCAGTTTTATAGAAAAATGTAAAGTATAAGAACACAAGAACACCAAGAAACTACCGTGATTAGGGGAGAACACAGCTCACTTTGAATTGCAGTATATCAGTATGAAAAAGTGCACAACATGGATCAAGTCTTTGAGAAGGCAAAGTCATGCATAATTCGGAGCAATGAGGCAATTTGTTAGCGAATCCAAAGGTGTCCTAACTTCCTACTTCATCCTCGGCAAGGCCGGCAGTTCCTCTCCCCTCCAATCATTGCCTCAGTGGTGAGAGGTAGGAGGAACCTCAGTTCTCTGTTCTGGTGTACAGTTAGGGTTAGGTGTGACTGTGTGTGGCCTACAGATGGTGGTGTGGCATTGGAGCTATCACCGAAGAGGAATAAAGTCCACCCGCCCTGTCCTTCCTCCGGTGATGGTTTGCATCGATGGAGGGTGAGCAGTGTTAGTTTCTGGCCTGGATTTGGTCTTCCAGCTCGGTCTGGGCCATGTACAGGTGCATCTCATCGGTGTCATCTTGCGGAGGAGATGGCATTCTAGCATGTTTTGTTGATCTGGCTCCCTCTCTATCTGATGAAGTTGAGCTAGTTGTGGCTTTGTCAGGGGGCCTGCGGTGCTTCTGTCCCCCTCCCCTGGCTGGCTGAAGGTGGGGTTGGTCCGGTTTTACTGCTACTCATTCTCGGCGCCGGTGGTAGCTGTGGCAACATTGTCCTTGGGTTGTGATGTTGATCTGGCATTCACTTGGGGAGGCTTGGTGGTTTCTCTGGCCCACAGTTCATCGGTGGCAGTGGCAGATCGAGCGCAGGAATTGGGCAACTAGATTTTTCTCCTCGTGGATCCATGGATCCCATGAGTTCATGTCTTCTCCGACAGCTTGGCAAGGCGGCATCGGTAACTATGCCTTTGGAGGTCTGGTCTCCCCATCCCCTTCATCACAGCTTCAGTGATTCCTTCATCGCTGATGTGGAGGATGGATGGTTTATGTGCAGGAGGTGGGCTTCTTCAGATTTGGGTAGAGTTTCAACAACGATGGCTTCAGCTCCGGCTCCGGCTCGCTGATCCTTCGGGGCCATAGCTTGAAGACTTCTTGATCGCATTTTCAAACAAGATTTGGCTGGCCAAGGCTGTGGAGCAGCGGTGGCAGCAGTGGTGGTGCACTTGTGGCTCGCGGTGGAGGTTCTAGCTATTGTGCATCTCAAGGTCTTCTATGTAATTTTCTTTCTTTGTGAGGTGATGTGTGTTGTTGTTGTTCCTCTATAATATGTCTGGGGGCTTATTCACAAAAAAAGAGCACAACGTGAACAACTTACCAAAATTCTGAAAATACTAGCATAACGACTGTGCGTTGCTACAGATCCACAAAAATGATTCGGTTGTATTGGATTAGTAGTATATAACAACTAATGCACATGCAACACTGCGAAGAAGAAGCTCAATCAAGCAGCCAGCACTGCACTTGCGTAACTACGGCTGTGATTGAAGAACCATTGCAAGATATGATTTTTCCCTCTCCAAATTGAATGAGTCCGGTGGATTCTAGATGGATGAGAGAAATTGGGCTGCATTGGGGGGTGAACTCGCCACCACCACCACCACCAACAATTCCAATTTATAAGATCTCAAAACAAATCCAATTTATAAGATTTTTTTAATGTTGGCAGGAGAGCTGCCAAATCCATTGATTAGAAAGGGGTATTACAAGAACACCCGCAAAGGAGGAATGCAGCACATAAAGGCGAGTGCAAAAAAAAAGAAGGAAAAAAAGGCTGCTCGGTTTATTGAGGAAAACCGGGCAAAAACCTAAACAATGCCTAACTAGACTAGGCCTAAAGCACCACAATACATACAAAATGTTGGAAGGCCAACACCCCACAACACACCCGGCCGGGCACTCGAGCAGCTTCACCGCTACCAGAATGCACACCGAAAACCGTTGTATTAGTCCAGGCTGCCACATCCATATCCACGAACCTCGATGACACCGGAGAGGATCGATATGTCTGATAGAGCGAACCTCTGCCGCTCCGATCCCACGAGGTTGACTAACATAACTCACCTGATACTCCTTGTATGTGGAGGCTGCTCCTGCTTCCCACCACCATCGGCCAAGTGACCAGTCCCAAACGGACGCACCACCAATGACACCATGCTCACCACATCGCTGCCTGCTCCTGATCAACAACACCACCAATGACCTGGTGCTCCCATCATAAGACTTCACTCCAAGGCAATGCTCCCAACAAAGTAATGATGCCACATGTGACACCCTGATTTTTGCCAACTTTTTCTTTTCAAAATTTGACTTGACTTTATTTGAATTTGAATGGATTTCAAATTCTTTCACATGGACTTGGTCCTCTTTGAATCTTTGCCAAGTGGTTCCTAGCCTCATCAGCTTGCAAATGTTCTGCCAGGAACCTCAAGTACTCAAATTTCCATTCAAATCATTTTCAAAAGCTCTTTTCTTTTAATTGGGAAATTAGGGCATTGGCATAGGTTGTGAAGCAACCTATAGTTTAGATGCTCCTAAACTTCTCAATTAATTTCGAAAAATTCCTCGGACCATATCTCCACCAAATCTTCAAAAACATTCCTTGGTCATGTTCAAATATTTTGCTTAAAAATCCATTTTCCTCTCTGTCCAGAACCTACCATTGTGAAGGAAGTGCATTTTTGGTTTGTCCAATTGCTACCAAATTTTTACAACAATGAGACAACACCAAATGAGCACTCTCCACAAATTTTCAGCTCTCCAAGAATTATCTTATGATCTGTACTTCCATTTGCAGATTCAGGCCAGTTTTGTGCATTTCACATGAGCTACCCTCAAACTTCAACCAAATGATCTCAAACTTGGTCAGCTTGTCGTTCATTCAACCAAACTCTCTCCAGACATCTCTCTTGGCCTCATCTCATCCTCTCCTCCAGAACCTCCCCAACATTTCTGTCATCAACTGTTGTTGATGAAACCTCTCAGGAAAGACCACTTCTAGCCAAACCAATTGCACAGGTGACATGATCCTTCGAGGGACGACGCCTCAGACAACTTTGGCCAGACCAACGTGGCCACGGGACATGTCCTGGCGTGGTGAGCACGGGCGTGGCATGCGGTCGCCGCGCTCTATGACACGCCCAGGCTCGGGTCATGTTCGAAACGACGACTCGCGCAGCGCGGCGCTGTCCAGACGTGTCGACTACCTTCCCCGTGGACGCGTGGACCAGCTGGAGCCCTCACCTACGCTGAAGATGCCCTGGACGGCCGCCGCGTCTCCGCCGCCCTGTTCTGCCCGTGGAGGCACAGTGGCCACGCGGCGTGTCGCCTAGCCCCCGCCTCGTCGCTTCGGCATTGAATGCCCCTGGCCGCTCCGGTCTCGTCGCCGCGTCGAGCCATGCCAGCGCGGCGTACGGGCTGCAGTCGCCATGGTCGCTTCGCCGAGCTTCGGGAGCGATCCCCGCTCCTCCTCCCCCGCCTATTTAAAGCCCCAACCCCTCCCAGAGTTCCTCACCCCTTTCCTCCTCCACCCAAGCTTCTCCTGGCAGCCCCAATCGAAGCATAGAGGCCCCTGGCCTCGAGCTCGACCGGAGCTCCGCCGCCCGCCCTCTCTTCCTCCTACCCTCTCTGATCCACCTCCGCCTCAACCACGACCACCAGTGAGCTCAGTGAGGCCCCGTGAAGATCCCCGACCCATCGCCGTGGCCAATCCTCGCCGGAATAGATGAGTTCACTGACGCCCGAAGGTGCCGGCCGCCAGAGAAGTAGGGGGCGACGCCGTCGCTGCATCCCCGGCCACGCCACGGGTACGAGGCGAACCGCCTCTCCGAGCTCTCTCCATCCCGCCCATCGCCAACCCCTTCCGCCGACCAGATCGCCGGCGCTGCTCGCCGGAGTGCCGCCTCCCCCTCAGCCCTTCTTCCTCCTCTGTTCGTTTGAACGAAGGGGTAAGTAGGCCCTGGGCCGGTGCGCTGTGGACTTGGGCCGGCCCAGTCTGTCTGTTCTGTTTTTAAAATTTGCTTTTCCCCCCCCCCCCCCCCCCCCCCCCCCCCCCCCCCCCCCCCCCCCCCCCCCCCCCCCCCCCCCCCCCCCCCCCCCCCCCCCCCCCCCCCCCCCCCCCCCCCCCCCCCCCCCCCCCCCCCCCCCCCCCCCCCCCCCCCCCCCCCCCCCCCCCCCCCCCCCCCCCCCCCCCCCCCCCCCCCCCCCCCCCCCCCCCCCCCCCCCCCCCCCCCCCCCCCCCCCCCCCCCCCCCCCCCCCCCCCCCCCCCCCCCCCCCCCCCCCCCCCCCCCCCCCCCCCCCCCCCCCCCAAGCATGTCATGGCATTGCATTTTTCATATGCATTTTGCATATTAAATTTAACTCCAAATAATTCCAAGTAAATTAATAGATGACTAAGATGACCAACTAAGTTAACATGAGTTGATAACCTGCTGAATGTTTAATGAAACTTAGTTGGTTGATCGAGAGTCACCTGTCCGGGTTAAAACATGCAGCCACATTTGCCGGTATGGGACGGCCTTGACTTGGGCTGGCTGCGTGCTCTTTCACCGGTACCTCCAAAGAGGGAGGGTTATGCATGCGTGCTACCCTGATCAGGTAGACGATAATAACTCTGTGAGCCCAGTTGAGTTATTTGCCGGCGTCCCCGTTTGGGACAGTTAGTTTGGCCATGACGGTGGCAGGTGTCTTGAGGACATGGGGCCACCCAGGGCTTGACTCCAAGAGGGAGTGTGATGGCCGGTGGTACGATGGAAGAGTCACGGGTCAGACAGGTTTCGTCGGAACGTCGTTGGTCCACTCGAATGGGAGTATGAGGCCATGAGTTCCATGGTGTGGGTAAAGTGTACAACCTCTGCAGAGTGTTAAATCTATTCGAATAGCCGTGTCCACGGAATTGGACAGCCCGTCCAGACCTCTATAGGAGATCAACCGTAATAATGATACTGATGAAAGAACTTGTCCTATGAGCGAAAGTACTCAGTGAGGTGGAGTACTCCGTGGGTTGTAAAGCAACCCGGATATGAGTAAGTTGATGACCGTGATCTCAGCATTTAAGACTCAACATGTTTATTGCCATGCTATTACTTGCTGCATTATTTGGTTGTCATGTGCTTGCGAGTACATTCAAAGTACTCACCTGGCGTATCATGCCAGATGCAGGAGAAGGCTAAGACGCAGGTCTTGGAGGTTCATGTTATGATGCCTAGGATGTGTCCACAGCAGTGTCCCTGTGGATGGAGTTTCTGCCATATTCCGCTACGCTTTAGCTTTCCGCTGTATTATCGCTAAGTTATGCCGAGGCCTTTCTTGTTTGATAAATAATGTACATACTGTTTAGCACTTGTTGTGCTTTGGCCTGTTGCCAAGATGTTGAGTGTTTCCAGAAGACAATTGTCTCTGGGCTGGGAACACTGGCATTCCGGTTCTATGAGCCGGGGTGCCACAGCGCTTGGTATCAGAGCCGTGCTGACTGTAGGACACCCTAGGTAACACGCGCTAGAACTGCGAGTAGTATAGGACCTTGAGTGTGCATATTTCTTGTTGCATTTGTTTGCGCATATCATGCATCATGCATCCTTATACCCCCCCCCCCCCCCCCCCCCCCCCCCCCCCCCCCCCCCCCCCCCCCCCCCCCCCCCCCCCCCCCCCCCCCCCCCCCCCCCCCCCCCCCCCCCCCCCCCCCCCCCCCCCCCCCCCCCCCCCCCCCCCCCCCCCCCCCCCCCCCCCCCCCCCCCCCCCCCCCCCCCCCCCCCCCCCCCCCCCCCCCCCCCCCCCCCCCCCCCCCCCCCCCCCCCCCCCCCCCCCCCCCCCCCCCCCCCCCCCCCCCCCCCCCCCCCCCCCCCCCCCCCCCCCCCCCCCCCCCCCCCCCCCCCCCCCCCCCCCCCCCCCCCCCCCCCCCCCCCCCCCCCCCCCCCCCCCCCCCCCCCCCCCCCCCCCCCCCCCCCCCCCCCCCCCCCCCCCCCCCCCCCCCCCCCCCCCCCCCCCCCCCCCCCCCCCCCCCCCCCCCCCCCCCCCCCCCCCCCCCCCCCCCCCCCCCCCCCCCCCCCCCCCCCCCCCCCCCCCCCCCCCCCCCCCCCCCCCCCCCCCCCCCCCCCCCCCCCCCCCCCCCCCCCCCCCCCCCCCCCCCCCCCCCCCCCCCCCCCCCCCCCCCCCCCCCCCCCCCCCCCCCCCCCCCCCCCCCCCCCCCCCCCCCCCCCCCCCCCCCCCCCCCCCCCCCCCCCCCCCCCCCCCCCCCCCCCCCCCCCCCCCCCCCCCCCCCCCCCCCCCCCCCCCCCCCCCCCCCCCCCCCCCCCCCCCCCCCCCCCCCCCCCCCCCCCCCCCCCCCCCCCCCCCCCCCCCCCCCCCCCCCCCGAAGCGTGCGATGGGCTCCGGCTCCGGCTGCGGCTCCGGCTCGGCCTTGACGAGCTGTCAGGGAGGGGACGGTGGGGCCACCGGCGGCACGACGCAATCGCCGGCCGCGGAGAGGGCGAGGGCTTGCGCCATGGCCGCCTCGTAGCGAGCCTCCTCTTCCTCCACCGCCTCCACCCTGCGCCGCTCGTCCTCCTTGCTCTCGCGGTAGACCACCGCAAGGGCCGCCTGGTAGGCGGCCTCTGCCGCCTGGTCTTCCTCCCGGACGACGAGCGGGGGCGGCGGCACGCTGCGGTCGACCTCCCGCATGCCGCGTCGCCTCTCCTCCTCGTGCTCGAAGGCAAACCACCTCGCCCAGTTAGGCAAGTCGGTGGCGTAGGTGGCGTCGCGGCGCTGCTTCGGTGTCAGCATTGCCCGCCGGCGCCGCACCTCCTCCGCGTGCGCTCTAGTCGACCGCGGCGCCGCCGGCACTGGGATCCTCTCTGGATCCAGATGCCAGTCGTGCGGCAGGGTGACGTCGGGGTACGGCAGAGGGATGCGGTGCTGCCAGTGCCACTCCGCCTGGTGCACTGGCACGCTCACTCGCACCCTCTGCCGGCGAGCCGGCGCCGGCGGAGGCGGTACGAACTCAGAGGGGAAAGGGACGGCGGGGGCCTTGCCCTTGGACTTGCTGCTGCCGGCGCCAGAGAAGAGCCCCATTTGGCTAGGGTTGGCTAGGGTTTTTGCTAGGGTTTGCCTAGATGGGGACGGCGAGTTTGGATGAGGACGGCTTAAAAAAGGGCGACCGCCGTCGCTGACGCGTGAGCCCGTGGTCATAATTTAAGCTCACCGCGAGTGGGCGGCTGCCAGGTGGGGACACGGCGGACAGCGAGAAGGCGCGCGTGGCGTCCATTCGACGTCCGCGCCGACGCATTTGGGGCGCAAATTTGGGCCGCAAATGCGTCGGCGCGGACGCGAAGCAGACGTGATTTGGGTTTGGGTCGGCGCGTTGGGCCACCACTTTTGCCCGCACCGACCCAAACGGACTATGATCTTAGGTGCTGCAATGATCACACATGTTGTGTAGGAAATCAAATGCATGCTCCAAATGAGATCATCTAAACCTTGGCAAACCTGGACAGTACAAATTCAAGAAAATGCAAAAACAAGTAAAACCTTGGCAAACTATCTATGTTTGTGTAGGAGATCATGTGTGCAAAATTTGAAGTGATTTAAAGGAGGTCAAATAAATTTGAATTTGAGAAAATGTGCTCCAAATGAGCTCCCAGGCTAGGGTAAACAGCCCATTTGTAATCAAGTTTTTTTGAACCTACTCTAAATGAGCCAAATGTTTTTTTATTAACACATATTCACTTTCCATAGTGTAGATTCGAAGTCTCACTATTTTTTGAATTAATCTTCATATTTTTATATTTTCTTTTGAAAACATATGCCCCCCCCCCCCCCCCCCCCCCCCCCCCCCCCCCCCCCCCCCCCCCCCCCCCCCCCCCCCCCCCCCCCCCCCCCCCCCCCCCCCCCCCCCCCCCCCCCCCCCCCCCCCCCCCCCCCCCCCCCCCCCCCCCCCCCCCCCCCCCCCCCCCCCCCCCCCCCCCCCCCCCCCCCCCCCCCCCCCCCCCCCCCCCCCCCCCCCCCCCCCCCCCCCCCCCCCCCCCCCCCCCCCCCCCCCCCCCCCCCCCCCCCCCCCCCCCCCCCCCCCCCCCCCCCCCCCCCCCCCCCCCCCCCCCCCCCCCCCCCCCCCCCCCCCCCCCCCCCCCCCCCCCCCCCCCCCCCCCCCCCCCCCCCCCCCCCCCCCCCCCCCCCCCCCCCCCCCCCCCCCCCCCCCCCCCCCCCCCCCCCCCCCCCCCCCCCCCCCCCCCCCCCCCCCCCCCCCCCCCCCCCCCCCCCCCATTTTTTTTTAAATTAGTTATGCTCAGTCAAAGCCTTCGAAACCCCGTTGACCAGCTCAAAACCCCACGGGGTTTCACCTAACCCTAGCTCCCAACGTCAGCCGTCCGATCATACCCTCGCGCCAAGCGACAACCCTCAGATCTGGCCTTCTAGAAGGAACTAGTTGGGCTGGCTGTGTGCAGGCTCCGCGCCGTTGGATCACAAGGACGGCTCCGCATCGTTGGATCGTGGGGCGATCCGCGAGAGGTGGTCCTATTGGTTGTGCTCGGCTGCTCGCCCACCACTGACTCCGTGAAAAAAACATTGTTATTGGGCCCAAAAGGAAACCAAGCTCTGGGCCGTCGAATTGCGTCGTTTTTTTTTGCATCGTTTGCTCTGTTTTTTGTGAACGTGCTGGCTCTGTATTTTTGCATCGTTTTTTGCATCGTTTGCTCTGTTTTTTGCATCGTTCTTTTTGTTCTATACAAATGTAAAATGACCAAATTTATAAGGGCTAAATTTATTTTTATCATGTAAAATGGCCACAAACTATCAAAAAATGGGTCATTTTGCATTTGTATAATGGCCACAAGCCCTCTATCTCTTTTTATCATGCAAAATGACCAAATTTTTAAGGGCCAAATTTATTTTTATCATTCAAAATGGCCACAAGCTCTTAAAAAATTGTCTCTTTTTGTTCATATAATATATGGTATGACCATCGATTCCCATGCGTGCAATTAGCTTCTTTTTCTTCTTCTTTTGAAACCACCGTTTCCCACGCGTGTACACTCCCGATGCTGCGGTGGGTTTGAAAACGGGCTACTAACTTCACATTTGACCCCGTTATTGCCACGACCAAATAACACATAGCACTACGGCTATTTAAGCTACATATTGGCATCGGCGCATGCAGGCTTGATCGACGCATGCAGGCAGGGTAGAAGGCACGGGTGGCGTCCATTCGACGTCCGCGCCAACGCATTTGGGGCGCAAATTTGAAGTGATTTAGAGGAGGTCAAATAAATTTGAATTTGAGAAAATGTGCTCCAAATGAGCTCCCAGGCTAGGGTAAACAGCCCATTTGTAATCACGTTTTTTTGAACCTACTCTAAATGAGCCAAATGTTTTTTTATTAACACATATTCACTTTCCATAGTGTAGATTCGAAGTCTCACTATTTTTTGATTTTTTTTAAAATTTTCAAAAACAGAAGGTAACACCACCTCCTCTCCTTGAACTCTATGAAATCATGTACATGATAGCTCATATGTGTGAAGGTTTTCTCATGAAAATGACCATAGAGCAAGTTTATGATTTTTGGTTGGTAACATGTCACATAAGACAACATTGTGCGCAGGTTTTATATATTTTTGATTTTTTTAAAATTAATGGTGCTCATTTGACCTTGATCGTGCCAGCTAGGGTTTTTTCATGGAAATGACCATAGACCAAGTTTAGTATTTTCCCTCGTTAGTTTGTCTTATAAAACGATGAACGGCGAAGGTTTCATATTTTTTTGATTTTTTAAAAATTAGTTATGCTCAGTCAAAGCCTTTGAAACCTCGTTGACCAGCTCAAAACCCCTCTAAACCCCACGGGGTTTCGCCTAACGCTAGCTCCCAACGTCAGCCGTCCGATCATACCCTCGCGCCAAGCCACAGCCCTCAAATCTGGCCTTCTAGAAGGAACTAGGTGGGCTGGCTGTGTGCAGGCTCCGTGCCGTTGGATCACAAGGACGGCTCCGCATCGTTGGATCGTGGGGCGATCCGCGAGAGGCGATCCTATTGGTTGTGCTCGGCTGCTCGCCCACCACTGATTCCGTGAAAAAAAAACATTGTTATTGGGCCCAAAAGGAAACCAAGCTGTGGGCCGTCGAATTGCGTCGTTTTTTTTGCATCGTTTGCTCTGTTTTTTGTGAACGTGCTGGCTCTGTATTTTTGCATCATTTTTTGCATCGTTTGCTCTGTTTTTTGCATCGTTCTTTTTGTTCTATACAAACCCCCCCCCCCCCCCCCCCCCCCCCCCCCCCCCCCCCCCCCCCCCCCCCCCCCCCCCCCCCCCCCCCCCCCCCCCCCCCCCCCCCCCCCCCCCCCCCCCCCCCCCCCCCCCCCCCCCCCCCCCCCCCCCCCCCCCCCCCCCCCCCCCCCCCCCCCCCCCCCCCCCCCCCCCCCCCCCCCCCCCCCCCCCCCCCCCCCCCCCCCCCCCCCCCCCCCCCCCCCCCCCCCCCCCCCCCCCCCCCCCCCCCCCCCCCCCCCCCCCCCCCCCCCCCCCCCCCCCCCCCCCCCCCCCCCCCCCCCCCCCCCCCCCCCCCCCCCCCCCCCCCCCCCCCCCCCCCCCCCCCCCCCCCCCCCCCCCCCCCCCCCCCCCCCCCCCCCCCCCCCCCCCCCCCCCCCCCCCCCCCCCCCCCCCCCCCCCCCCCCCCCCCCCCCCCCCCCCCCCCCCCCCCCCCCCCCCCCCCCCCCCCCCCCCCCCCCCCCCCCCCCCCCCCCCCCCCCCCCCCCCCCCCCCCCCCCCCCCCCCCCCCCCCCCCCCCCCCCCCCCCCCCCCCCCCCCCCCCCCCCCCCCCCCCCCCCCCCCCCCCCCCCCCCCCCCCCCCCCCCCCCCCCCCCCCCCCCCCCCCCCCCCCCCCCCCCCCCCCCCCCCCCCCCCCCCCCCCCCCCCCCCCCCCCCCCCCCCCCCCCCCCCCCCCCCCCCCCCCCCCCCCCCCCCCCCCCCCCCCCCCCCCCCCCCCCCCCCCCCCCCCCCCCCCCCCCCCGCACACTCTTCCGTACCCCATCGACAACGCCCCGGAGGAGCAGTGAAAAGGGCACTCGGAGGAGGAGCGAGGTGGAGAAGGCGGCTGCTAGGGTTCTAAACCCTCTATCTTTTTTTAGTCTATGTTATGTTAAGTTGTAATTGAACTATGTTGGAGTTGCTATGGGCTTGTTGGCCCTTTTCTTAAATTCTATTATTAAGTTTTCTATCTATTCTATTATTAAGTTCTTCCTAGTTTGAGCTATGTGATCGTGCTATGGGCTTGTTGGCCCTATCTACATATTGGGACTACATATTTGTTGATTATTTTCTTAGAGAGCTCGGCTTGTTAGTAGGGTTCCCTTGTTAGTAACCACCTAGTGCATGCAAGCAAGCTTTGTTAGTAGGGATGAATGAGTACAACTAAGCAAGGGAGCGGCTCTTTCTTTACACAAGACGCAAATATGTAGCCACCTAGCTAGAAGAGAGGAACCAGCGACAGTGACTGTCGCTGCATCCGTGGCGGCTGGCGTGCAAGAAAGCTGCTCGGTCAGTGCAACGTGGCGGACGCATCGGCACATGCAGGCTCGGTCGGCGCATCATGGGATCATGGCATCGGCGCATGCAGGCTCGATCGATGCATGCAGGCAGGGTTTGCTGGGTGCATGCATAGCAGGCTTCTGTCCTGGCGGCGCGCGCAGACGTTTAATGCAAGGGACGGCCCAACAGTCGAATAGCGACACCACCCAACGCGGCCCCACTTGTCAGGTCGAACGGACGACACAGTCCAGCATGGCCCCACTAGTCAGAGTTAACGATCAAGCCTTTGACCCGACGGCAACGTCCGTTGTGCCCAGTTATGAGGGTTTCTGGCAAGGGAGTGGGGAAAATTGAGCAAAAGTTAAGAGCGCGGGGATGAATGAGTAGAGCTAAGGAACCAGGGGCACAGATGTAAAAAACCCCTTTTTTATTTGGGCTTCTTTGGCCTCTTTTTTTATTTGGGTTTTTTGGCTTTTTTTTCATTTATCGTCCAGAGTCTCATCCCGACTTGTGGGGGAATCATAGTCTCCATCATCCTTTCCTCACCCCCCCCCCCCCCCCCCCCCCCCCCCCCCCCCCCCCCCCCCCCCCCCCCCCCCCCCCCCCCCCCCCCCCCCCCCCCCCCCCCCCCCCCCCCCCCCCCCCCCCCCCCCCCCCCCCCCCCCCCCCCCCCCCCCCCCCCCCCCCCCCCCCCCCCCCCCCCCCCCCCCCCCCCCCCCCCCCCCCCCCCCCCCCCCCCCCCCCCCCCCCCCCCCCCCCCCCCCCCCCCCGTAGAAGGCGTCAAATGTGTTGGTGAAGTGGGCAAGGAGAGCAACCACCACCCAGTTTTGGATGACCTCCTTGACGAGGAACATCATTGGAGATCCCCTCGGGAGGTGGTGGTAGCCGGACGCGAGGAAGAACTCGGTGAAGTTCCTTGCGGTCCTCAGCCTTGATATTGCCCACACACGTAGTGTGCGATCAACGTACTTGCCGGTAGGGTAGAGCCTCTCCGGCATGGTGGGTGGGAAGCGGTAGGTTGGTCCGGTGTACTGCATGGCTGAGGGATGTGCAAAAGACGAAGAAGGGGTCGAAGAGCAAGAAGGGAGATGGATGAGGGATGGCAGAGGCAGAGGGTGGCTTAAATAGCCGTAGTGCTACGTGTTATTTGGCCGTTGCAATAACGGGGTCAAATGTGAAGTAACCCGTTTTCAAACCCACCGCAGCATCGGGAGTGTACACACGTGGGAAACGGGGGTTTGAAAAAGAAGAAGAAAAAAAGCTAATTGCACGCGTGGGAATCCGTGGTCATATATATTATATGAACAAAAACCCCCCCCCCCCCCCCCCCCCCCCCCCCCCCCCCCCCCCCCCCCCCCCCCCCCCCCCCCCCCCCCCCCCCCCCCCCCCCCCCCCCCCCCCCCCCCCCCCCCCCCCCCCCCCCCCCCCCCCCCCCCCCCCCCCCCCCCCCCCCCCCCCCCCCCCCCCCCCCCCCCCCCCCCCCCCCCCCCCCCCCCCCCCCCCCCCCCCCCCCCCCCCCCCCCCCCCCCCCCCCCCCCCCCCCCCCCCCCCCCCCCCCCCCCCCCCCCCCCCCCCCCCCCCCCCCCCCCCCCCCCCCCCCCCCCCCCCCCCCCCCCCCCCCCCCCCCCCCCCCCCCCCCCCCCCCCCCCCCCCCCCCCCCCCCCCCCCCCCCCCCCCCCCCCCCCCCCCCCCCCCCCCCCCCCCCCCCCCCCCCCCCCCCCCCCCCCCCCCCCCCCCCCCCCCCCCCCCCCCCCCCCCCCCCCCCCCCCCCCCCCCCCCCCCCCCCCCCCCCCCCCCCCCCCCCCCCCCCCCCCCCCCCCCCCCCCCCCCCCCCCCCCCCCCCCCCCCCCCCCCCCCCCCCCCCCCCCCCCCCCCCCCCCCCCCCCCCCCCCCCCCCCCCCCCCCCCCCCCCCCCCCCCCCCCCCCCCCCCCCCCCCCCCCCCCCCCCCCCCCCCCCCCCCCCCCCCCCCCCCCCCCCCCCCCCCCCCCCCCCCCCCCCCCCCCCCCCCCCCCCCCCCCCCCCCCCCCCCCCCCCCCCCCCCCCCCCCCCCCCCCCCCCCCCCCCCCCCCCCCCCCCCCCCCCCCCCCCCCCCCCCCCCCCCCCCCCCCCCCCCCCCCCCCCCCCCCCCCCCCCCCCCCCCCCCCCCCCCCCCCCCCCCCCCCCCCCCCCCCCCCCCCCCCCCCCCCCCCCCCCCCCCCCCCCCCCCCCCCCCCCCCCCCCCCCCCCCCCCCCCCCCCCCCCCCCCCCCCCCCCCCCCCCCCCCCCCCCCCCCCCCCCCCCCCCCCCCCCCCCCCCCCCCCCCCCCCCCCCCCCCCCCCCCCCCCCCCCCCCCCCCCCCCCCCCCCCCCCCCCCCCCCCCCCCCCCCCCCCCCCCCCCCCCCCCCCCCCCCCCCCCCCCCCCCCCCCCCCCCCCCCCCCCCCCCCCCCCCCCCCCCCCCCCCCCCCCCCCCCCCCCCCCCCCCCCCCCCCCCCCCCCCCCCCCCCCCCCCCCCCCCCCCCCCCCCCCCCCCCCCCCCCCCCCCCCCCCCCCCCCCCCCCCCCCCCCCCCCCCCCCCCCCCCCCCCCCCCCCCCCCCCCCCCCCCCCCCCCCCCCCCCCCCCCCCCCCCCCCCCCCCCCCCCCCCCCCCCCCCCCCCCCCCCCCCCCCCCCCCCCCCCCCCCCCCCCCCCCCCCCCCCCCCCCCCCCCCCCCCCCCCCCCCCCCCCCCCCCCCCCCCCCCCCCCCCCCCCCCCCCCCCCCCCCCCCCCCCCCCCCCCCCCCCCCCCCCCCCCCCCCCCCCCCCCCCCCCCCCCCCCCCCCCCCCCCCCCCCCCCCCCCCCCCCCCCCCCCCCCCCCCCCCCCCCCCCCCCCCCCCCCCCCCCCCCCCCCCCCCCCCCCCCCCCCCCCCCCCCCCCCCCCCCCCCCCCCCCCCCCCCCCCCCCCCCCCCCCCCCCCCCCCCCCCCCCCCCCCCCCCCCCCCCCCCCCCCCCCCCCCCCCCCCCCCCCCCCCCCCCCCCCCCCCCCCCCCCCCCCCCCCCCCCCCCCCCCCCCCCCCCCCCCCCCCCCCCCCCCCCCCCCCCCCCCCCCCCCCCCCCCCCCCCCCCCCCCCCCCCCCCCCCCCCCCCCCCCCCCCCCCCCCCCCCCCCCCCCCCCCCCCCCCCCCCCCCCCCCCCCCCCCCCAGTTGGTTTGACGGATGGGCCGGGTTTTTTTGTATGGGTTGGGGGGATGGGGGGTTTTGGACTAGGGTTTGTTGGATAAATTCGTTGCAAAAATGCTAGCTAGATGTTGTGAACTATGATTTAAGTGCTGCAATGATTGGGGTTTTTAGATTTGTTTTTAGATTTGGATAAATTCGTTGCAAAAATGCTAGATGTTGTGAACAGATGCATGCTTATTAGATTTGTTTTTAGTGCTCACAGATTGGGGTTTTTTAATGCTACTCAGATTCGTTGCCTTAGATTGGGTCCCTATTAGATTTGTTTTTGAATGCTACTCAGATTGGGGTTTTGAATGTCATATGCCCAAATGGAATCCATTGATTAAGAAGTTAGTTATGTTTAGAATCACAATCCTACCATATGAATCACAATATAAATTTTAATGTCATAACCAAAAGTAACCCTTGATTCATTAGTATATAAATTTGTCCACAATACCCTAGTTATATTAGCTCTGTTGTTCAATTTGTGTGCATGACAATGGAAAATGCAAAACAACGATCATAGTATATTGGGAGTATATTAGCCCTATGATCAATGTGTCATGTGTGCATATCTAAATTTTCAATTGGCTTCCATATTTACTAGTGATGGATGTAATTGTATGTTCAGGAGGATGATGGTTGGGGGGTAGAAAGAGGAAGCTGGCCCAGTACGACCCGTATGATCCAGAGGAAAGTGATGATGAAGAATATGAGGTAAGTCTACTTGAAATTTAGATTGTTCATTTAGTTCCTTTGACATAGTCTATCCATGAATCTACAATGTATTAATGTAACTCATTCATGTGTGCAGTATGATTCTGGAGAAGAAGTGTACAAGGGCAACGTCGCATCCTTCACAGCCAAGGAGGTGGTGAAGATCAAGGCCAAGGGAGTTGCTTCCTTCTACAACCGCAAGACCAAGAAGTGGCACTGCCCCTACTGCACCACCAAGCCAAAGCCAAGGGATGGCCGCTTCGATCACCTTCTATCTCATGCGGAGGATGTAGCCATTCGCGAGGAGGACTACATGATCAGGGGGCAGCATGCCGCCCTCGCGAAGGCCCTGACTCCGGTGTGATGTGATCGATGATGTGATGCTGTGAACAAAATCTTTAAGTTTATCTGTTGGGTTACTTTTGGTTTGTTGAACTGAATCTCGTTGGTTATGGTTTGTTGAACTGAATTTAGTTTTCATGAATTTGGTTATGGTTGGCTATGTTGATGCTAGTAATCTGGTTGCTATCTATATTTGTCTATCCTTAAATTTGCATGTGGTATATTTGTCTGTCCTGAATCTATGGTTAGTTATGTTTAGATGTTGTGAACTATGATCTTAGGTGCTGCAATGATCACACATGTTGTGTAGGAAATCAAATGCATGCTCCAAATGAGATCATGTAAACCTTGGCAAACCTGGACAGTACAAATTCAAGAAAATGCAAAAACACGTAAAACCTTGGCAAACTATCTATGTTTGTGTAGGAGATCATGTGTGCAAAATGTGAAGTGATTTAGAGGAGGTCAAATAAATTTGAATTTGAGAAAATGTGCTCCAAATGAGCTCCCAGGCGAGGGTAAACAGCCCATTTGTAATCAATTTTTTTGAACCTACTCTAAATGAGCCAAATGTTTTTTTATTAGGACCCTTTTTATTAACACATATTCACTTTCCATAGAGTAGATTCGAAGTCTCACTATTTTTTGAATTAATCTTCATATTTTTACATTTTCTTTTGAAAACATATGCTTTAATATAAAAACTATTAAAACACGTTTTGAAATATGAAAATGGAAAACTAACTTCAGATCCTTCTTATTCACTTTAAAATAAAGCTTTAGTGATTTTTTTGATTTTTTTTAAATTTTTCAAAAACAGAAGGTAACACCACCTTCTCTCCTTGAACTCTATGAAATCATGTACATGATAGCTCATATGTGTGAAGGTTTTCTCATGAAAATGACCATAGACCAAGTTTATGATTTTTGATTGGTAACATGTCACATAAGACAAGATTGTGCGCAGGTTTTATATTTTTTTGATTTTTTTTTAAATTAATGGTGCTCATTTGACCTCGATCGTGTAAGCTAGGGTTTTTTCATGAAAATGACCATAGACCAAGTTTAGTATTTTTCCTCGTTAGTTTGTCTTATAAAATGATGAACGGCGAAGGTTTCATATTTTTTCAATTTTTTTAAATTAGTTATGCTCAGTCAAAGCCATCGAAACCCCATTGACCAGCTCAAAACCCCTCTAAACCACGCGGGGTTTCGCCTAACCCTAGCTCCCAACGTCAGCCGTCCGATCATACCCTCGCGCCAAGCGATAGCCCTCAGATCTGGCCTTCTAGAAGGAACTAGGTGGGCTGGCTGTGTGCAGGCTCCGCGCCGTTGGATCACAAGGACGGTTCCGCATCGTTGGATCGTGGGGCGTTCCGCGAGAGGCGATCCTATTGGTTATGCTCGGCTGCTCGCCCACCACTGACTCCGTGAAAAAAAACATTGTTATTGGGCCCAAAAGGAAACCAAGCTCTGGTTGGGCCATCGAATTGCGTCATTTTTTTGCATCGTTTGCTCTGTTTTTTGTGAACGTGCTGGCTCTGTATTTTTGCATCGTTTTTTGCATCGTTTGCTCTGTTTTTTGTGAACGTGCTGGCTTTTGCATCATTTGAAATCAATTGACATTGCGTAGCAAATGACCAATTTTTAAGGGCCAAATTTATTTTTATCATGCAAAATGGCCCCCCCCCCCCCCCCCCCCCCCCCCCCCCCCCCCCCCCCCCCCCCCCCCCCCCCCCCCCCCCCCCCCCCCCCCCCCCCCCCCCCCCCCCCCCCCCCCCCCCCCCCCCCCCCCCCCCCCCCCCCCCCCCCCCCCCCCCCCCCCCCCCCCCCCCCCCCCCCCCCCCCCCCCCCCCCCCCCCCCCCCCCCCCCCCCCCCCCCCCCCCCCCCCCCCCCCCCCCCCCCCCCCCCCCCCCCCCCCCCCCCCCCCCCCCCCCCCCCCCCCCCCCCCCCCCCCCCCCCCCCCCCCCCCCCCCCCCCCCCCCCCCCCCCCCCCCCCCCCCCCCCCCCCCCCCCCCCCCCCCCCCCCCCCCCCCCCCCCCCCCCCCCCCCCCCCCCCCCCCCCCCCCCCCCCCCCCCCCCCCCCCCCCCCCCCCCCCCCCCCCCCCCCCCCCCCCCCCCCCCCCCCCCCCCCCCCCCCCCCCCCCCCCCCCCCCCCCCCCCCCCCCCCCCCCCCCCCCCCCCCCCCCCCCCCCCCCCCCCCCCCCCCCCCCCCCCCCCCCCCCCCCCCCCCCCCCCCCCCCCCCCCCCCCCCCCCCCCCCCCCCCCCCCCCCCCCCCCCCCCCCCCCCCCCCCCCCCCCCCCCCCCCCCCCCCCCCCCCCCCCCCCCCCCCCCCCCCCCCCCCCCCCCCCCCCCCCCCCCCCCCCCCCCCCCCCCCCCCCCCCCCCCCCCCCCCCCCCCCCCCCCCCCCCCCCCCCCCCCCCCCCCCCCCCCCCCCCCCCCCCCCCCCCCCCCCCCCCCCCCCCCCCCCCCCCCCCCCCCCCCCCCCCCCCCCCCCCCCCCCCCCCCCCCCCCCCCCCCCCCCCCCCCCCCCCCCCCCCCCCCCCCCCCCCCCCCCCCCCCCCCCCCCCCCCCCCCCCCCCCCCCCCCCCCCCCCCCCCCCCCCCCCCCCCCCCCCCCCCCCCCCCCCCCCCCCCCCCCCCCCCCCCCCCCCCCCCCCCCCCCCCCCCCCCCCCCCCCCCCCCCCCCCCCCCCCCCCCCCCCCCCCCCCCCCCCCCCCCCCCCCCCCCCCCCCCCCCCCCCCCCCCCCCCCCCCCCCCCCCCCCCCCCCCCCCCCCCCCCCCCCCCCCCCCCCCCCCCCCCCCCCCCCCCCCCCCCCCCCCCCCCCCCCCCCCCCCCCCCCCCCCCCCCCCCCCCCCCCCCCCCCCCCCCCCCCCCCCCCCCCCCCCCCCCCCCCCCCCCCCCCCCCCCCCCCCCCCCCCCCCCCCCCCCCCCCCCCCCCCCCCCCCCCCCCCCCCCCCCCCCCCCCCCCCCCCCCCCCCCCCCCCCCCCCCCCCCCCCCCCCCCCCCCCCCCCCCCCCCCCCCCCCCCCCCCCCCCCCCCCCCCCCCCCCCCCCCCCCCCCCCCCCCCCCCCCCCCCCCCCCCCCCCCCCCCCCCCCCCCCCCCCCCCCCCCCCCCCCCCCCCCCCCCCCCCCCCCCCCCCCCCCCCCCCCCCCCCCCCCCCCCCCCCCCCCCCCCCCCCCCCCCCCCCCCCCCCCCCCCCCCCCCCCCCCCCCCCCCCCCCCCCCCCCCCCCCCCCCCCCCCCCCCCCCCCCCCCCCCCCCCCCCCCCCCCCCCCCCCCCCCCCCCCCCCCCCCCCCCCCCCCCCCCCCCCCCCCCCCCCCCCCCCCCCCCCCCCCCCCCCCCCCCCCCCCCCCCCCCCCCCCCCCCCCCCCCCCCCCCCCCCCCCCCCCCCCCCCCCCCCCCCCCCCCCCCCCCCCCCCCCCCCCCCCCCCCCCCCCCCCCCCCCCCCCCCCCCCCCCCCCCCCCCCCCCCCCCCCCCCCCCCCCCCCCCCCCCCCCCCCCCCCCCCCCCCCCCCCCCCCCCCCCCCCCCCCCCCCCCCCCCCCCCCCCCCCCCCCCCCCCCCCCCCCCCCCCCCCCCCCCCCCCCCCCCCCCCCCCCCCCCCCCCCCCCCCCCCCCCCCCCCCCCCCCCCCCCCCCCCCCCCCCCCCCCCCCCCCCCCCCCCCCCCCCCCCCCCCCCCCCCCCCCCCCCCCCCCCCCCCCCCCCCCCCCCCCCCCCCCCCCCCCCCCCCCCCCCCCCCCCCCCCCCCCCCCCCCCCCCCCCCCCCCCCCCCCCCCCCCCCCCCCCCCCCCCCCCCCCCCCCCCCCCCCCCCCCCCCCCCCCCCCCCCCCCCCCCCCCCCCCCCCCCCCCCCCCCCCCCCCCCCCCCCCCCCCCCCCCCCCCCCCCCCCCCCCCCCCCCCCCCCCCCCCCCCCCCCCCCCCCCCCCCCCCCCCCCCCCCCCCCCCCCCCCCCCCCCCCCCCCCCCCCCCCCCCCCCCCCCCCCCCCCCCCCCCCCCCCCCCCCCCCCCCCCCCCCCCCCCCCCCCCCCCCCCCCCCCCCCCCCCCCCCCCCCCCCCCCCCCCCCCCCCCCCCCCCCCCCCCCCCCCCCCCCCCCCCCCCCCCCCCCCCCCCCCCCCCCCCCCCCCCCCCCCTAGTTATTAGCTAGATGGCTTCTTCTCTCTCTTTGGATCTCAATACAAAGTTCCCCTCGATCTTCTTGGAGATCTATTCGATGTAATCTTCTTTTGCGGTGTGTTTGTCGAGATCCGATGAATTGTGGGTTTATGATCAAGTTTATCTATGAACAATATTTGAATCTCCTCTGAATTCTTTTATGTATGATTGGTTATCTTTGCAAGTCTCTTCGAATTATCAGTTTGGTTTGGCCTACTAGATTGATCTTTCTTGCAATAGGAGAAGTGCTTAGCTTTGGGAAAAAGAGGCCATAAAAAAAAGGAGAAAAGGCCCAAAAAAATGAGAGAAAAAGAGAGAAGGGACAATGCTACTATCCTTTTACCACACTTGTGCTTCAGAGTAGTACCATGATCTTCATGATAGAGAGTCTCCTATGTTGTCACTTTCATATACTAGTGGGAATTTTCATTATAGAACTTGGCTTGTATATTCCAATGATGGGCTTTCTCAAAATGCCCTAGGTCTTCGTGAGCAAGCGAGTTGGATGCACACCAACTTAGTTTCTTTTGTTGAGCTTTCATACACTTATAGCTCTAGTGCATCCGTTGCATGGCAATCCCTACTCACTCACATTGATATCTATTGATGGGCATCTCCATAGCCCATTGATATGCCTAGTTGATGTGAGACTATCTTCTTTTTTGTCTTCTCCACAACCACCATTCTATTCCACATATAGTGCTATATCCATGGATCACGCTCATGTATTGCGTGAAGATTGAAAAAGTTTGAGAACACCAAAAGTATGAAACAATTGCTTGGCTTGTCATCGGGGTTGTGCATGATTAAATACTTTGTGTGATGAAGATAGAGCATAGCCAGACTATATGATTTTGTAGGGATAACTTTCTTTGGCCATGTTATTTTGTAGGGATAATTGCTTAGTTAGTATGCTTGAAGTATTATTATTTTTATGTCAATATTAAACTTTTATCTTGAATCTTTCGGATCTGAATATTCATACCACAATTAAGAGGGTTACATTGAAAATTATGCCAAGTAGCATTCCACATCAAAAATTCTGTTTTTATCATTTACCTACTCGGGGACGAGCAGGAATTAAGCTTGGGGATGCTTGATACGTCTCCAACGTATCTATAATTTTTTATTGTTCCATGCTATATTATATTCTGTTTTGGATGTTTATTGGGCTTTATTATACACTTTTATATTATTTTTGGGACTAACCTATTAACCGGAGGCCCAGCCCAGATTGCTGTTTTTTTTGCCTATTTCAGTGTTTCGAAGGAAAAGGATATCAAACGGATCCAAACGGAATGAAACCTTCAGGAATGTGATTTTTGGAACGAACGTGATCCAGAGGACTTGGAGTCTATGCAAAGCAATCAACGAGGAAGGCACGAGGTAGGGGGGCGCGCCTACCCCCCTGGGCGCGCCCTCCACCCTCGTGGGCCCCTCGTTGCTCCACCGACGTACTTCTTCCTCCTATATATACCCATATACCTTGGAAACATCAGAGACGGAGCCAAAACCCTATTTCCACCGCCGCAACCTTCTGTACCCGTGAGATCCCATCTTGGGGCCTTTTCCGGCGCTCCGTCGGAGGGGGCATTGATCACGGAGGGCCCCCCCCCCCCCCCCCCCCCCCCCCCCCCCCCCCCCCCCCCCCCCCCCCCCCCCCCCCCCCCCCCCCCCCCCCCCCCCCCCCCCCCCCCCCCCCCCCCCCCCCCCCCCCCCCCCCCCCCCCCCCCCCCCCCCCCCCCCCCCCCCCCCCCCCCCCCCCCCCCCCCCCCCCCCCCCCCCCCCCCCCCCCCCCCCCCCCCCCCCCCCCCCCCCCCCCCCCCCCCCCCCCCCCCCCCCCCCCCCCCCCCCCCCCCCCCCCCCCCCCCCCCCCCCCCCCCCCCCCCCCCCCCCCCCCCCCCCCCCCCCCCCCCCCCCCCCCCCCCCCCCCCCCCCCCCCCCCCCCCCCCCCCCCCCCCCCCCCCCCCCCCCCCCCCCCCCCCCCCCCCCCCCCCCCCCCCCCCCCCCCCCCCCCCCCCCCCCCCCCCCCCCCCCCCCCCCCCCCCCCCCCCCCCCCCCCCCCCCCCCCCCCCCCCCCCCCCCCCCCCCCCCCCCCCCCCCCCCCCCCCCCCCCCCCCCCCCCCCCCCCCCCCCCCCCCCCCCCCCCCCCCCCCCCCCCCCCCCCCCCCCCCCCCCCCCCCCCCCCCCCCCCCCCCCCCCCCCCCCCCCCCCCCCCCCCCCCCCCCCCCCCCCCCCCCCCCCCCCCCCCCCCCCCCCCCCCCCCCCCCCCCCCCCCCCCCCCCCCCCCCCCCCCCCCCCCCCCCCCCCCCCCCCCCCCCCCCCCCCCCCCCCCCCCCCCCCCCCCCCCCCCCCCCCCCCCCCCCCCCCCCCCCCCCCCCCCCCCCCCCCCCCCCCCCCCCCCCCCCCCCCCCCCCCCCCCCCCCCCCCCCCCCCCCCCCCCCCCCCCCCCCCCCCCCCCCCCCCCCCCCCCCCCCCCCCCCCCCCCCCCCCCCCCCCCCCCCCCCCCCCCCCCCCCCCCCCCCCCCCCCCCCCCCCCCCCCCCCCCCCCCCCCCCCCCCCCCCCCCCCCCCCCCCCCCCCCCCCCCCTGATACCTTGGTTCTCAAAAACTGAGGGAAATACTTACGCTACTTTACTGCATCACCCTTTCCTCTTCAAGGGAAAACCAACGCAGTGCTCAAGAGGTAGCAGGCTACTCTAGCTAATAGCTCCCACTTTCAATATGTATCCAGATTGAGACTCAGAGTCATCCGGATCGGTGTAAAAGCTTGCATTGACGCAACTCTTTACGATGAACTCTTTATCACCTCCATAACCAAGAAATATTTCCTTAGTCCTCTTAGGTAACTAAGGATAACTTTGACCGCTGTCTAGTGATCCACTCTTGGATCACTATCGTACCCCCTTGCCAAACTCATGGCAAGGTACACAATAGGTCTGGTACACAGCATAGCATACTTTATAGAACCTATGGCTGAGGCATAGGGAATGACTTTCATTCTCTTTCTATTTTCTGCCATGGTCGGGTTTTGGGTCTTACTCAACTTTACACCTTGCAATACAAGCAAGAACTCCTTCTTTGATTGTTCCATTTTGAACTACTTCAAAATCTTGTCAAGGTATGTACTCATTGAAAAAAATCTTATCAAGCGTCTTGATCTATCTCTATAGATCTTGATGCCCAATATGTAAGCAGCTTCACCGAGGTCTTTCTTTGAAAAACTCCTTTCAAACACTCCTTTATGCTTTCCAGAAAATTCTACATCATTTCTGATCAACAATATGTCATTCACATATACTTATCAAGGTTGTAGTGCTCCCACTCACTTTCTTGTAAATACAGACTTCACCATAAGTCTGTATAAAACCATATGCTTTGATAACCTCATCAAAGCATATATTCCAACTCCGAGATGCTTGCACCAGTCCATAGAAGGATTGTTGGAGCTTGCACACTTTGTTAGCACCTTTAGGATTGACAAAACCTTCTGGTTGCATCATATACAACTCTTCTTTGAGATATCCATTAAGGAATGCAGTTTTGAGATCCATTTGCCAGATTTCATAATGTGGCAATTACTAACATGATTCGGATGGACTTTAAGCATCGCTACGGGTGAGAAAGTCTCATCGTAGTCAACTCCTTGAACTTGTCAAAAACCTTTTGCGACAAGTCGAGCTTTTGTGGACAGTAACATTACCATCAGCGCCAGTCTTCCTCTTGAAGATCCATTTATTCTCTATGGCTTTCCGATAATCGGGCAAGTCCACCAAAGTCCACACTTTGTTCTCATACATGGATCCTATCTCAAATTTCATGGCCTCAAGCCATTTTGCGGAATCTGGGCTCATCATCGCTTCCTCATAGTTCGTAGGTTTGTCATGGTCTAGTAACATGACTTCCAGAACAGGATTACTATACCACTCTGGTGCGGAACGTGCTCTGGTTGACCTACGAGGTTCGGTAGTAACTTGATCTGAAGTTTCATGATCATTATCATTAGCTTCCTCTCTAGTTGATGTAGGCATCACGGGAACGGTTTTCTGTGATGAGCTACTTTCCAATTCGAGAGAAGGTACAATTACCTCATCAAGTTCTACTTTCCTCCCACTCACTTCTTTCGAGAGAAACTCCTTCCCTAGAAAGGATCCATTCTTAGCAACAAAGATCTTGCCTTCGGATCAGTGATAGAAGGTGTACCCGGCAGTTTCTTTTGGGTATCCTATGAAGACACACTTCTCCGATTTGGGTTCGAGCTTTATCAGGCTGAAGCTTTTCACATAAGCATTGCAACCCCAAACTTTAAGAAACAACAGCTTAGGTTTCTTGCCAAACCATAGTTCATACGGTGTCATCTCAACGGATTTAGATGGTGCCCTATTTAACGTGAATGCAGCTGTCTCTAATGCATAACCCCAAAATGATATTGGTAAATCGGTAAGAGACATCATAGATTGCACCATATCTAATAAAGTACGGTTATGACATTCGGACACACCATTACGCTGTGGTGTTCCAGGTGGCGTGAGTTGTGAAACTATTCCACATTGTTTTAAATGAAGGCCAAACTCGTAACTCAAATATTCGCCTCCGCGGTCAGATCGTAGAAACTTCATTTTCTTGTTACAATGATTCTCCACTTCACTCTGAAATTCTTTGAACTTTTCAAATGTTTCAGACTTGTGTTTCATTAAGTAGATATACCCATATCTGCTCAAATCATCTGTGAAGGTTAGAAAATAACGATACCTGCCGCGAGCCTCAACACTCATCGGACCGCATACATCGGTATGTATTATTTCCAATAAGTCAGTAGCTTGCTCCATTGTTCTGGAGAATAGAGTCTTAGTCATCTTGCCCATGAGGCATGGTTCGCAAGCATCAAATGATTCATAATCAAGTGATTCCAAAAGTCCATCCGTATGGAGTTTTTTCATGCGCTTTACACCAATATGACCTAAACGGCAGTGCACAAATATGTTGCACTATCGTTATCAACTTTGCATCTTTTGGCATCAATATTATGAATATGTGTATCACTACAATCGAGATTCAACAAACCATTCACATTGAGTGCATGACCATACAAGTTTATATTCATTTAAACATAACAACAATTATTTTCTGACTTAAATGAATAACCGTTGAAATAAACATGATCCAATCATATTCATGCTCAACGCAAACTCCAAATAACATTTATTTAGGTTCAACACTAATCCCGAATGTAGAGGGAGTGTGAGATAGTGATCGTATCAACCTAGGAATCACTTCCAACACACATCGTCACCTCATCCTTAACTAGTCTCTGTTCATTCTGCAACTCCTATTTTGAGTTACTAATCTTAGCAACTGAACCGGTATCAAATACCCAGGGGCTACTATGAAAACTAGTAAAGTACACATCAATAACATGTATATCAAATATACCTTTGTTCACTTTGCCATCCTTCTTATCCGCCAAGTTTTTGGGCAGTTCCGCTTTCAGTGACCATTTCCTTTGCAGTAGAAGCACTCAGTTTCAGGTTTGGGTCTAGCTTTGGGCTTCTTCACTGGAGTGTCAACTTGCTTGACATTCTTCTTGAAGTTCCCTTTCTTTCCCTTGCCCTTTTTCTTGAAACTAGTGGTCTTGTTAACCATCAACACTTGATGCTATTTCTTGATTTCTACCTTCGCTGATTTCAGCATCGCGAAGAGCTTGGGAATCGTTTTCATCATCCCTTGCATGCTATAGTTCATCATGAAGTTCTAGTAACTTCGTGATAGTGACTAGAGCACTCTGTCAATCACTATCTTATCTGGAAGATTAACTCCCACTTGATTCAAGCGATTGTAGTACCCAGACATTCTGAGCACATGCTCACTAGCTGAGCTATTCTCCTCCATCTTGTAGGCAAAGTACTTGTCAGAGGTCTCATACCTCTCGACACGGGCATGAGTCTGAAATACCAATTTCAGTTCTTGGAACATTTCATATGCTCCATGGCGTTCAAAACATTTTTGAAGTCCCGGTTCTAAGCCGTAAAGCATGGTGCACTAAACTATCAAGTAGTCATCATACCAAGCTTGCAAAACGTTCATAATGTCTGCATCTGCTCCTGCAACAGGTTCGTCACCTAGTGGTGCATCAAGGACATAATTCTTCTGTGCAGCAATGAGGATAATCCTCAGATCATGGACCCAGTCCGCATCATTGCTACTATCATCTTTCAACTTAGTTTTCTCTAGGAACATATCAAAAATAAAACAGGGGAGCTATTCGCGAGCTATTGATCTACAACATAGATATGCAAATACTATCAGGACTAAGTTCATGATAAATTAAGTTCAATTAATCATATTACTTAAGAACTCCCACTTAGATAGACATCCCTTGAGTCATCTAAATGATCACATGATCCATATCAACTAAACCATGTCCGATCATCACGTGAGATGGAGTAGTTTTCAATGGTGAACATCTCTATGTTGATCATATCTACTATATGATTCACGTTCGACCTTTCGGTCTCCAGTGTTCCGAGGCCATGTCTGTACATGCTAGGCTCGTCAAGTTTAACCCGAGTATTCTGCATGTGCAAAATTGTCTTGCACCCGTAGTATGTGAACGTAGAGCTTATCACACCCGATCATCACGTGGTGTCTCGGCACGACGAACTATCACAACGGTGCATACTCGGGGAGAACACTTAAACCTTGAAATTTTTAGTGAGGGATCATCTTATAATTCTACCGCCATGCTAAGCAAAATAAGATGCATAAAAGATAAACATCACATGCAATCAAAATATGTGACATGATATGGCCATCATCATCTTGTGCCTTTGATCTCCATCTCCAAAGCACCGTCAGGAACTCCATCGTCACCGGCTTGACACCTTGATCTCCATCGTAGCGTCGTGGTCGTCTCGCCAACTATTGCTTCTACAACTATCACTAACGCATAGTGATAAAGTAAAGCAATTACATGGCGTTTGCATTTCATACAATAAAGCGACAACCATAAGGCTCCTGCCAGTTGCCGATAACTTTTACAAAACATGATCATCTCATACAACAACGTATATCACATCATGTCTTGACCATATCACATCACAACATGCCATACAAAAACAAGTTAGACGTCCTCTACTTTGTTGTTGCAAGTTTTACGTGGCTGCTACGGGCTTCTAGTAAGAACCGTTCTTACCTACGCATCAAAACCACAATGGTGTTTCGTCAAGTTTGCTGTTTTAACCTTCAACAAGGATCGGCCGTAGTCAAATTCGATTCAACTAAAGTTGAAAAAACAGACACCCGCCAGCCACCTTTATGCAAAACTAGTTGCATGTCTGTCGGTGGAACCGGTCTCATGAACATGGTCACGTAAGGTTGGTCCGGGCTGCTTCATCCAACAATACCGCCGAATCAAAATAAGACATTGGTGGTAAGCAGTATGATGATCACCGCCCACAACTCTTTGTGTTCTACTCGTGCATATCATCTACGCATAGACCTGGCTCGGATGCCACTGTTGGGAAACGTAGCATGCAATTTCAAAAATTTCCTACACTCATGCAAGATCTATCTAGGAGATGCATAGCAACAAGAGGGGTAGAGTGTGTCCACGTACCCTCGTAGACCAAAAGCGGAAGCGTTTGACAACGCGGTTGATGTAGTCGAACTTCTTCTCGTTCCGACCGATCAAGCACCGAACGTACGGCACCTCCGAGTTCTGCACACGTTTGGCTCGATGACGTCCCATGAACTCTTCCCCCCCCCCCCCCCCCCCCCCCCCCCCCCCCCCCCCCCCCCCCCCCCCCCCCCCCCCCCCCCCCCCCCCCCCCCCCCCCCCCCCCCCCCCCCCCCCCCCCCCCCCCCCCCCCCCCCCCCCCCCCCCCCCCCCCCCCCCCCCCCCCCCCCCCCCCCCCCCCCCCCCCCCCCCCCCCCCCCCCCCCCCCCCCCCCCCCCCCCCCCCCCCCCCCCCCCCCCCCCCCCCCCCCCCCCCCCCCCCCCCCCCCCCCCCCCCCCCCCCCCCCCCCCCCCCCCCCCCCCCCCCCCCCCCCCCCCCCCCCCCCCCCCCCCCCCCCCCCCCCCCCCCCCCCCCCCCCCCCCCCCCCCCCCCCCCCCCCCCCCCCCCCCCCCCCCCCAATCCTATTCCCTTTTTCCTTTCCTTCTTCCCCTTTCCTTCTCCAATTTGGCCAGCCCATATGGGGGGAGCACCAGCCCCTTTGTGGCTGGTGTGTTTCCCCTCTTGGCCCATAAGGCCCATATCTTTTGCCGGGGGTGCCCGGAACCCCTTTTGGTGAACCGATAAGTACCTGGTGCATCCCGAAACACTTTCGGTGTCCGAATACCATTGTTCTATATATCAATCTTTACCTCTCGACCATTTCAAGACTCCTCGTCATGTCCGTGATCTCATCCGGGACTCCGGACAACATTCGGTCACCAAATCACATAACTCATATAATACAAAATCGGCATCGAACGTTAAGCGTGCGGACCCTACGGGTTCGAGAACTATGTAGACATGACCGAGACACCTCTCCGGTCAATAACCAATAGCGGAACATGGATGCTCATATTGGTTCCTACATATTCTACGAAGATCTTTATCGGTCGAACCATTATGACAACATACGTTATTCCCTTTGTCATCGGTATGTTACTTGCCCGAGATTCGATCGTCGGTATCTTCATACCTAGTTCAATCTCGTTACCGGCAAGTCTCTTTACTAGTTCCATAATACATCATCCCGCAACTAACTCATTACTCACATTGCTTGCAAGGCTTATTATGATGTGCATTACCAGAGGGCCCAGAGATACCTCTCCGATACTCGGAGTGACAAATCCTAATCTCGATCTATGCCAACCCAACAAATACCTCTCCTCTACAGAGCACGCTCAGTACGAGGCAGAGGAGGAGGAGGAGCCTACCGACGAGCTGGACAAATGCAATACGGTGCCTGCCGCTGCTGCACGTTCAGCGATGCCGATTTAATTACACGCCCACTGCCGCTCCAGACGATCCCTCTCGAAGCGGCCGGACTGCTCGTAGATCTCCTGATTCCTCACCTTTGCGTCGGCGTGTGCTGCAGCCACGGCTGCGGTAAGGCTCTTTGCGTGCTTGATGAGGCGATCCTCCTCCTCCCGCAGGAACTCGATGTAGCGCACAAGGTCGCTGACGCACGTGCGGGCCTCCACCTCCGCCTCCCTCCTTAGGGCGGCGGTGGAGGAGCGGGTGATGATCCTGGCGGTCGATGGTGGGCTGGCGGCCATGGTGGCCGATGATGGGGTGGCGGCCACGACCACCACCTCCCGCCTTCGGGCCGCGGTGGCGGCGCGGGTGATGGCCACTGTGGCCGGCAGTGGGGTGGCGGCCACGACGGCCACCTCCCGCCTTCGGGCCGCGGCGGTGGAGCGGGAGATGGCTCTGGCTTTCGACAGTGGTGTGGCGGCAACGGCGGCCGTCAACAGCTGCCGACGGGCAGCAGCGGCGGAGCGTGTGGTGGGTGTTCCGCGCACACCCAACAGGGACGCCACGCGCACTACACTACACCGGGGACTGCGCCACCGCTGCGGTGTAGCCTCCCAGCTGGAGCTGTCCTCTGATGACGGCAGAGTGGCTGAGCGACGATGACGGACCCGTGCCATTGGCGATTGTGGGAGAAGTAGACGAGATAAGCTACAGGGAGGGAGGGGAAAATGCGACGCAGGACTCACCGGCCGTGAGGGTTTTTATAGCAGGCCGGCATGCATTGGGATTTTGGGGGGTTTCACCAAGTCGGGCGGGAAGCTTGCGGGAACCTGCGAGGTTGCGTGGGAACAGGCTCACCGACGATTCATTGGCGCCACCGTTTGGCCAAAAGAACGCCCCCGCGCGCTCCGCAAGCTTGCGCTATAAGCCGTCTGCGGCAGCGGGGTGACAAGACGTGCGAGAGGAGGACGAGAGGACATGTACGCATACAGTTAATAAAAAAACATTTGCGATTTAATTACCTACTATACCCCCGTCCTGGTTTATAAGTAGGATTTAACTAATAAAATACGAACGCATGTCGCCATAGATTATATCGTTGGAGTCGTATTTGAACATAGTTTCCAGCTATACAATTTTTGTAACATGCGTTAACACTTTTTTGGTTAAATTTAAGGTTATACACCAGCAAGCGTTTGCCCGCAACACACACGGCTTATTCCATCACAAACAGCTCTGATGGATCAACTGTCTGCCACGTATCGCACACGCAACTCTAATCTAATTCGTGCTTGATGTCTCTGACATCGCTCGCACAGTTCGTCTTATTTGCCACATATCACTGTGCCGTCCTCTACTCGCGTCCCTCGGCAAGCTCTGCTCACCGTTAGGCGCCGTAGCGCGCTGTGCTCACCGTTAGGCGCTGCGGCGCGCTCTGTCGCATCCGTTGGCGCGTTCTGCTCGCGTCCGTCGGCGCGCTCGGCTTGTGGACAGCTTTTCCTTGAGGCGACCGCGGAGCGCTCTGCTCGCGTCCCACCGCGCGCGCTCTGCCAGCAGTTGGGCGTGTGCACGATCACGTCGGGGGCCCCATATGCATGCGGTTGCGCCGCGCGCGTTGCCACGCGATGCAGTTACGTGCGGCACAATGGAGTTACGCGCTGCAAATTAGAACTGCCATCAGAGCCTGCCGATATTCCTGGCCGTCTGGCTTCCCCTTTAATTCCTGCAGCCATTATAACCTTAGTCTCTTCAACCTTTCGATCGCGCCCCACAACACA
>JAAAWM010011082.1:0-61417 GCA_036873465.1 Thinopyrum obtusiflorum | reverse complement strand
CACAGGGGTATCGGCAACGGTTTCGAGGTCTACCGGAAAGAAGTAACGGAGGGGAACACAATAAATAACAGAGCAATCAAAGCATCACAGAGTATAACATGGCAATACGTAGTGCTAGGGGTGATCTAACGCAGGGATAGGTGATACCGGCGAAGGGGGGAAACATCCGGGAAAATATCCCAGGTGTTTGGCATTTTCGGACAGACGAACAGAAGGGGGATTGTTGAATGTTTGCTATGCTAGGGATGTGTGGCGGACGAACAGACTACGTATTCGGATTCGTCTCGTCGTTCTGAGCAACTTTCATATAGAAAACATTTTCATCTGAGCTACGGTTTATTTTCTATTAATTTTCAAAGTTTTAAATCATTTTCTGAATTTCTTGAATTTACTTAATTCGAAAATATATTAAATTCTAAATGCTAGGTGTACACAGAGAAGTGTACACAGCAGTGGCATTACAGGCTGACAGGTGGGGCCAGCCTGCTGAGTCAGCAGGTCAACAGTTGACTAGTTGCCTGGTAAACAGGTCAACATGGGGCCCACCTGTCATAGACTGGGACTAGCCCAGTCAGCAGGTTGACAAACTGACCAGTCGGGCCCAGTAGTCAGCGAGTAAGCTAATCAGCAGTGCTTTAGTTAATTTAATTAGTTAGTTAACAGGGTGGGGTCCGGCTGTCAGTGTCCTAGTTTAATAACATGGTTAGTTTAATTAATTTTAAACTCTACAGTAGGTGGGCCCACCGGTCAGTGGGTGTTAGGGACGGCTGTTAGCGGCTAATGGCCAGACGGGTGGTCCCGCCGGCGCGCGCGCCGGCGACCAAATCGACGGCGGCGCGACGCGGGACAGCGCCGGAAATCGGCCACAGTGGTCCATTTGGAGCACGGTTAGGTCCTACGGTGAGCTGACGCTCGCGCGCGTCCGGTGGGGCAAGATGTAGGTGCTGAGGTGGCCAGGAACGGCACCGGCGATGAGCCAAGGCGGCGGCCAGAGAATGGCACCGGCAGAGAAGACACAGGAGGGCACGAGGGAAAGATCTGGTGGGTGCTACGGCATCCTACAGAGACGTTGAGCACGATGATGTGCTCAGACGCGAGCGGCGTGAGCTGTGGCCGCAACGGTGAGGTGAGCGGCGGAGTAAGCTTTCGGCAATGGTGGTCAAGGCATCTAGGAGCGACTCAGCAGTGGGGAAAGCGATGGGGATGGATGTGGTGCTCACCGGGGAGCTCAAGGAGGCTCGACGAGGTCTCGGAGTCGGAGCGCGGGGGGGCGGCGAATCGACGCGACGGAGCTCCGGTGGCCGGAGGTAGAAGACGATGCGGATCCGGCGATGGAGAGGCGCAGAGCTCGAATGAGTCCTCGCAGAGGACGTAGTGGACGACGATGCATCTCCTAGGCGCGGTCTCGAGGCGTGGGGGCGACGGTGGCCGTGAGATCGACGGAGGCCATGGCGGCATTGCTTCGGGCTTGTGCGGGGAAGGAGAGAGCAGCGCGTGGGAGGTGGGAGAGTGAGCTAGGGTTCGTCAGGGGGGGTTCGGGGAGGGGTCGCCATCGACCTAAAGGAGCCGGGGGGCACCGGATGGCCGCCCCATGGCCATCTTCGGCCATGGATGCGGTGCGCGCGTCCAGTGTGACGGGGGTGAACAGGAGAAGGGGAAGGGGTTAAGTGGGCCGTGTTTTTGGCTAATGGGCCACAGGGCCCTGTAGATTAGTTTTGTTGTTATTTTTTTCTTCTGTCTTTTTCCTTTTGTTTAATTTTTCTTTTCTGTTTTCTGTTTTATTTTAGTTCCTCTTTTATTTTAGTTTTATAAACTATAAAAGCAGTCCCTAATTTAGTGTTAATAAATAGGCTACTGCCACATAAGTTTGGGCAACAAAATAAAATAGTTTAATATTTTATTTATTGTAAAAGGCATTCAACTAATTGTTTTTGCTACTGTTTAAAACATTTTAGAGTATTTTACACATTTATAAAAGTGTGGTTTCTCCACCATACTTACCTATGCATTACTTGGCTCACCCCGAACATTTTAGTTTTAATATTTGAAAACTTTTATTGTTTGCTTGATTTTGAATTTGAATTTGAATCAGTTTTGAACTAACGCGAGATTAGCAACAGTAATCGAGGTGATGTGGCATCATTAGTAGAAAGTTACTGTAGCTTAATTATTCGGGCGTCACAATTTTCCTCCACTACAAGAAATCTCGTCCCGAGATTTAAGAGGGGAGTAAGGGGGAAGAATAGGTTACGAAATTCTAATGATTCTTCTCGGTCTTGGTTGCTCTTCTCGAAGAGGTCGGTCCATTACATTGTTGTCTTCATTTCTCTGCTTCAAGTCATCAGGATGAAGTCGGCATCCTTTCTTCGGGGACTCCATCGTACTTATGAAAGAGTAAAGGGTGGGTAGTCCGGGAGAACAGACCTCTGCAAGGTTGTCTATCTGGTCGATAACATCAGGGAAGGTGGCGGAAGTAACTCTCGAATTGAAACTTAAGAAATTATCAAGAGCAAAGTAAGAAGGTGCAAAGTAGAAGTTTCAAGCGCATAGGCAATCGTTCGTTGCCTGATACAAAATGTGAAAGGGGTTCAGAGCAATGGGAATAAGTATTGTGTCTGATACCAGAATAGATCACTAGGCAGGTGGCCCATGAACTACATACGAAGTCAAGCTCTAGGAATAACTTTGGCAACAGGGTGTACAGGAGAGTCAGGTTTCGATCTTGTGGAACTGTGGGTTATGGGCCCACCATGTGGGTTAAAAGTAGAAAGGGTGCTGACATCTTGCATGGTCATGATAGTAAGGTATGTCAGAGGGTAGCCTGCCATTTATGTTGGCAACAACGTTGGTACCAAGGGCGAGGGACAAAGAGAACCATTTTCCTGCTCGTTGAATGAGGCGGACCAATAGGCAAAGTTCTCGTCCATCGGTGGTTACCGGAATGTCATCAACAATAGTAACAGGGTCTTACTGACTAGGTTGTACGACGAGGTGTTTACATAAGCAGGAGAATATTACTGCTTAGATCATATAGACCACAAGAAAGGGTAAACAAGACAATGGAATGGAAAATGTGATTATCAGATTAATCAGAACAATGTAAAGGAAAATGTGTTTAAACACATATTTCAGGGGTATATCCTTCCCAAGGACAAGCAGAGCATGATATCCATGACAGGATATAACGTAGAAAACCATTTAGGTAACGGGAGAGGAAGTTCATGACATTACCCAGTCAACGGTGTTTGAATAATTGGTAAAGGAAATTTAGCATGGTGCTTAAAATGTTCTTATCGATGATCAGAGTACCACAGACATGCTTCGAGATAGCATTGACATGGCCATCAAGTAAGGTTCAGAATTTGGATAAATGAAGGATCCATCAGGAACAATTTGTAGAATAAGTTTTACAATTTCCTCATGGACGAATGGATATCCTTCAGAAAATGAACTATGGGAGCGAGTACCGAAACAAGAGTTCATCATTAAACTAAGGAGAGGATGAGGAGGTGGCTGATGGACTCAGCGACAACTCATCGAGATTTCCAAAAACATGGATTTCCACAATTATGTCAACAAGGAGACAACATTTGTCATACCAAATGATATAATGATGTATGCTTGAGGAAAAACATAACAATTAAACATTGGTTGAAAGGTGCACCTGAAATATGGGCTGGGTTGCACGATCAATGTTAGAATGGTGACTTAATGAACAAAAGAATTAGAATGAAACTCAACCATTCACTTCAAATCAATAGGGTTGCTAGAAGTTTTGAATTCACACAACATAGTTCAATTGTCGGTATTCCGGTTAGAAAGAACACGGGTACCAAAAAAGAATGGTGAGGGTGAGAAGTATCACTATACCAAGAATTCTTAAGAGGTGGTGAAATTCTTACGACATTCTTGACATAAAAGATGGTAATACTCCAAGGTAGAATCATAATATAAGTTGGATAGAAAGGAACTATAGGTACAACACAAAACATGAACAAGTTTTGTGTCGGAGTGAATGCAAGAATTTTGTCGATGTTAATACAAATCATCTCAGGGGCAAGGATGGTATTTCTCATCATGAATTCGACGCACAACTTGGAAGAAGTCAAATTGTTGAAAATGATCACGACAAATTTGTCGAGAGGTTTCAAGAAGATGTAATCGATCGGCGACGACATCATGCCAGGGGAATGGTGAAGCAAAAGGTTATTATAACCACAGATAAGATGCCACCTCAGAATTCAGAGTTGTCTCTCAAGACGAACAAAATGATGCTGAAAGTCGATGTAATCTTAGAGCACTATTGGAATTGTGTCCCAGAGATGAAGGACATAGCTAGAATGGTCAAGCAGTCAGCCTGACGATGATGTTGTAGTCAATCAGCTGGGAATGACATGATCGAGTACAACTCGTAAGCAATAAAGATTACTAAGAGTTGTTGAATAGCAGTGCAGACTCAATTCAGTTTTTGGTGTCTTTGAGTTAAACTCAGAGCCCATGAAAAATTTGAATTAGTGAGAATGTAGTACTTGATGAAGAACTCATAAGTAGTTATGCAGTTCCGTGATAATCTCGAGATACCAGGGGGTAATACTCGACGACAGATCAAAGTAGAGGTTGTACTGGGGTATTGCTCTGCAGAAGACAAGTGCTTAAACTTGCACGAGAATGCTATTTAAAGGAGAACATGGTCGGAACCATGATTGCAAAAAGGCCAGATCCCAGACATAAGATGAACTTATACCAAGGGAATAATTAATTTTAGAGAAGCTTTAATGATAAGATCTACATCATTTCAATGGGCATGAACACAAGTTCAAGGTCGACTCCCACTACTCCAATGCATGACCATTCATTCACTGCTCTAAATAAAAATGATTTCAGTGTCAAAACCTACCTGGTGAATTACCAGAGGAGTTTGACCCGTGAAAACTTTTGGGTTCACACAGATTAAGGAAGGCATAGGTTCAACCCATCGGGGCATCTTAGAACATATACCATGAACTTTAGGATCAATTAACACATGCTCGAAGCAGAGCATGGTTGAGAAGAGCAGGGGATACAATTTACCAAAGGCATTATGTATCAGGGAAGAAACTTCTCGAGGTTTTTGTGTTTACGAAGGACACTGTCGGATGATATTTCAACAAAGGATCTGGTGGTCCATAAGGGATCTGATGTGAGCATCGGTACTCAACCAGAAGAAGAAAGCATGCAAGGAGATCAGATGATAGAAACAACTGACTACTTTAAAGCTCAATTGCAAAGGAATTATGAATTCCAATACAAGGGATCAGAAGCAATGTTCTGATTAGGGATGGATAAGTTCAATAGCTTTAGGGGTACAATCGACGGCAATTGGATTGGTTGAGAACCAGCTCACATTTAAAATGATGTCTGAGCTGGAAGGATAATTTTCAGGGAATAACTGATGATTGCGTGCATTCACACACATGTTGAATCAACAGGATCAGAATGTCAATCACAAGGATTTTAATGGTTATTGCTAGACAAATAGAATTGTCTAGACTGCAAGAAGACAAGTATTTGCAGAGCAATAGTTGGCAGAGGATTACCGGAAGATCGGGTAGTATTTCAATGTATCTAGTGAATCCTATGAACAACTAGTAATGAACGGTTCCACGGTAAGTGTGAAGAAACAAATCGTAGGGATATTTTTGCGGCAAGGAACCGCAAGGCAGTGGCACAAGGGATTCCTGGAACAACGACGAGTATTACAGGGTATCTTGTAATAACAAGACCAACAGGGGATGAATGTAAGAATGGCAAGTGCATGTAGTTATCCATAAGGGTTGACGATGGAAGGGGAATTGCAAATGCGATGAACACAAGTTCTTGGGATAACATCGGAGAGTATCATCGGGGTCTTCTAATGAATTAGGCCATCATCTGGAATGAAGGGGCTCTCTGGGAGGAAGTAGTTACGAGATCCTAGTTTTAGAGTTAGCAGAATCATTTAACCCGAATAGAAGAGAGATCAGAGTCCCAGAGTATAGACGAGGAATAAATGATCATAATACCACCCAATGGCGACGAGAGCCCGTAAGACACACAGCCATGTTAGTAAAAGTTTTGTAATGACTAGACTTAACTTCGGCCAAGGAGGTGGAAAGGGGGATTCCTACAGGCAGTCGGCTCTGATACCAACTTGTGACGCCCCCGATTCAATCGTACACTAATCACACACGCAAACGTGTACGATCAAGATCAGGGACTCATAGGAAGATATCACAACACAACTCTAAAATAAAATAAGTCATTCAAGCATCATAATACAAGCCAGGGGCCTCGAGGGCTCGAATACAAGTGCTCGATCATAGACGAGTCAGCGGAAGCAACAATATCTGAGCACAGACATAAGTTAAACAAGTTGCCATAAGATGGCTAGCACAAACTGGGATACAGATCAAAAGAGGCGCAGGCCTCCTGCCTGGGATCCTCCTAAACTACTCCTGGTCGTTGTCAGCGGCCTACACGTAGTAGTAGGCACCTCCGGTGTAGTAGGAGTCATCGTCGATGGTGGCGTCTGGCTCCTGGGCTCCAGCATCTGGTTGCGACAACCAGGTAGAAAGGAAAGGGGGAAAAGAGGGAGAAAAGCAACCGTGAGTACTCATCCAAAGTACTCGCAAGCATACATATGCATGGGTATCTGTGTAAAGGGGCAATATCGGTGGACTAAACTGCAGAATGCCAGAATAAGAGGGGGATAGCTAGTCCTGTCGAAGACTACGCTTCTGGCAGCCTCCATCTTGCAGCATGTAGAAGATAGTAGATGGTAAGTTCACCAAGTATCATCGCATAGCATAATCCTACCCGGCGATCCCCTCCTCATCGCCCTGTGAGAGAGTGGTCACCAGGTTATATCTGGCACTTGAAAGGTTGTGTTTTATTAATTATCCGGTTCTAGTTGTCATAAGGTCGAAGTACAACTCCGGGTCGCCTGTTACCGTGGACACGGCTATTCGAATAGATCAACTTCCCTGCAGGGGTGCACCGGGGGGGGGGGGGGGGGGGGGGGGGGGGGGGGGGGGGGGGGGGGGGGGGGGGGGGGGGGGGGGGGAAGGGGTCGTTGTCGATGTAGTCGATCACAGGGGTATCGGCAACGGTTTCGAGGTCTACGGGTCATGTCCGGCCTCAGGAGATCAACACGTCGCAGCCCTACCTAGGCTCAACAGAGAGGTCAGCACGCCGGTCTAAATCCTATGCGCGCAGGGGTCTGGGCCCATCGCCCATTGCACACCTGCACGTTGCGAACGTGGCCAGAAGCAGACCTAGCCCCCTTAATACAAGTGCAGGCTTACGATCCAATCCGGCGCGCGTCGCTCAGTCGCTGATGTCAAAAGAGCTTTGGCTGATACCACGACGCCGGTTGCCCATATCTTGTCCCACGTGGCGGTTAGTGCGTATAAGGTCAACGACCCAACTCAGATCAAATACCAAGATCTCGTTAAGCGTGTTATTTTGAAGTAACTGCAAACGCCGACCAGGGCCAGGCCCACCTCCCACCTAGGTGGTCTCAACCTGCCCTGTCGCTCCGCCACAAAGTAACAGTCGGGGGCCGTCGGGAACCCAGGCCCACCTCTACCGGGATGGGGGGGGGGGGGGGGGGGGGGGGGGGGGGGGGGGGGGGGGGGGGGGGGGGGGGGGGGGGGGGGGGGGGGGGGGGGGGGGGGGGGGGGGGGGGGGGGGGGGGGGGGGGGGGGGGGGGGGGGGGGGGGGGGGGGGGGGGGGGGGGGGGGGGGGGGGGGGGGGGGGGGGGGGGGGGGGGGGGGGGGGGGGGGGGGGGGGGGGGGGGGGGGGGGGGGGGGGGGGGGGGGGGGGGGGGGGGGGGGGGGGGGGGGGGGGGGGGGGGGGGGGGGGGGGGGGGGGGGGGGGGGGGGGGGGGGGGGGGGGGGGGGGGGGGGGGGGGGGGGGGGGGGGGGGGGGGGGGGGGGGGGGGGGGGGGGGGGGGGGGGGGGGGGGGGGGGGGGGGGGGGGGGGGGGGGGGGGGGGGGGGGGGGGGGGGGGGGGGGGGGGGGGGGGGGGGGGGGGGGGGGGGGGGGGGGGGGGGGGGGGGGGGGGGGGGGGGGGGGGGGGGGGGGGGGGGGGGGGGGGGGGGGGGGGGGGGGGGGGGGGGGGGGGGGGGGGGGGGGGGGGGGGGGGGGGGGGGGGGGGGGGGGGGGGGGGGGGGGGGGGGGGGGGGGGGGGGGGGGGGGGGGGGGGGGGGGGGGGGGGGGGGGGGGGGGGGGGGGGGGGGGGGGGGGGGGGGGGGGGGGGGGGGGGCCTGGATGCGTTCTCAGGGTATCACCAGATCAAGATGGCAGTGGAAGACGTGGAGAAGACGGCCTTCCTGACCCCGTGTGGGGTGTACTACTACACCTGCATGCCGTTCGGACAGCGCAACGCAGGAGCAACCTTCCAGTGGCTGATGCACATCGCCTTGGGGAGGCAGCTCGGGAGAAACGCTGAGGCTTAGGTCGACGACATCGTGCTGAAGTCTCGGGAGGCGAGAACTTTGATTCAGGACCTGGAGGAGACCTTCACAAGCCTGCGCCAGGTGGACTTACGGCTCAACCCGGAGAAGTGTGTGTTTGGTGTCCCTTCAGGCAAGCTGCTGGGTTTCCTCCTGTCACACCGAGGGATCGAGGCCAACCCGGAGAAGATCAAGGCGATTGAAGACATGAGCCCACCGCAAACCCTGAGGGAGATGCAGAAGCTAGCCGGCTATGTGACCTCGCTGGGGTGCTTCATCTCCAAGTTGGGGGAGCGCGCCCTGCCATTCTTCAAGCTAATGAAGAAGAAAGGCCCGTTCGAATGGACCCCTAAGGCCGACCAGCCCGTCGGTGATGGTAGAACCTCGCCCTCTCGAGCCTTTGGTGCTCTCCCTGTCTGCCACACCCCACTCTGCCAGCGCAGCGCTGGTGGCCATCAGAGAGGAGCGTCAAGTCAAGGGCCCTCCAAGTGGAGCCACCGAGCCAAGTAAGGCCCCACAACACCAAGGCGACGCTCCTGAGGCCGTGGTTGCTCCGGCAGATTGTCAAGCTCCTGAAGCTGGAGATCCGCGAGAAACACCTCAGTCTCCCAAGGCCGAAGACTCTACCAACTCCCCCGCCCTCGTTGAGCACCCGGTATACTTCGTCAGCACCGTGCTGCGAGATGCGAGAGCGCGATACCCCATGCCTCAGAAGCTCTTGATCGTGCTCCTGGTGGCCTCGCACAAGCTGCGCCACTACTTCCAGGGTCACCCCATCAAAGTCGTCTCGGCTTTCCCACTGGAGAGGGTGCTCAGGAGTCCCAACGCTGCTGGACGGGTTGCTGAATGGAACATCGAGCTGCAAGCGTTTGACTTGGAGTTCAGCACGACCAGGGTCATCAAGGGGGCTGCGCTCGCAGATTTTGTGGCAGAATGGACCGACGCCCCGGAGACCAACGCAGGCGAGAGCCAATCCCTCTCACCAGGAAGTGAAGCGCCGGACGGCTGGGTCATGTACTTCGATGGCACGTTCTCGCGCCAGGGCGCGGGGGCTGGAGCAGTGCTCATTTCGCCTACCCAGGACAAGCTCTACTACGCCGTGTAGCTCTGCTTCCAGTAGGGTGAGAAGGTCTCCAACAACATTGCTGAGTACGAGGGGTTGATCGCTGGCATCAAGGCAGCGGTGGCCTTAGGAGTGAAGTGCCTCACCATCAAGGGGGACTCTTAGATCCTCGTCAACTTCTCCAACAAGGTATACGAGGCAAGGGACGAGCATATGGAGGCGTACCTCGCGGAGGTACGCAAAATGGAGAAGCAGTTCCTGGGTCTGGAGTTACAGCATGTGCCTTGCGGCATAAACAAGGAGGCCGACGAGATCGCCAAGAGGGCATCAAAGCGTCAGCCGGCGATGGAGAGGCGCAGAGCTCGAATGAGTCCTCGCAGAGGATGTAGTGGACGACAACGCATCTCCTAGGCGCGGTTTCGAGGCGTGGGGGCGACGGTGGCCGCGAGATCGACGGAGGCCATGGCGGCAGTGCTTCGGGCTCGTGCGGGGAAGGAGAGAGCAGCGCGAGGGAGGTGGGAGAGTGAGCTAGGGTTCGTCAGGGGGGGTTCGGGGAGGGGTCGCCGTCGACCTAAAGGAGCCGGGGGGGCACCGGATGGCCGCCCCGTGGCCATCTTCGGCCATGGACGCGGTGCGCGCGTCCAGCGTGACAAGGGTGAACAGGAGAAGGGGAAGGGGTTAAGTGGGCCGTGTTTTCGGCTAATGGGCCACAGGGCCCAGTAGATTAGTTTTGTTGTTATTTTTCTATTGTCTTTTTCCTTTTGTTTAATTTTTCTTTTCTGTTTTCTATTTTATTTTAGTTCCTCTTTTATTTTAGTTTTATAAACTATAAAAGTAGTCTCTAATTTAGTGTTAATAAATAGGCTACTGCCACATAAGTTTGGGCAACAAAATAAAATAGTTTAATATTTTATTTATTGTAAAAGGCATTCAACTAATTGTTTTTGATACTGTTTAAAACATTTTAGAGTATTTTACACTTTTATAAAAGTGTGGTTTCTCCACCATACTTAGTGCCAGTTCTTTTGGCAGCTTCTCCCAGAAGCTGCCCCCCCCCCGGGGGGGGGGGGGGGGGGGGGGGGGGCCCCCCCCAGCTTCTCTGAGAAGCTGCCCCAAAAAGTTAGGCCAGCTTCCGGAATGCCCCCACTAGCTGCCAAAAGAACTGGCCCTTACCTATGCATTACTTGGCTCACCCCGAACAATTTAGTTTTAATATTTGAAAACTTTTATTGTTTGCTTGATTTTGAATTTGAATTTGAATCAGTTTTGAACTAACGCGAGATTGGCAATAGTAATCGAGGTGACGTGGCATCATTAGTAGAAAGTTACTGTAGCTTAATTATCTGGGCGTCACAGGAGGCCGGTGGCGACGACAAGGTCATGGCCAACTGGCTCCCCATGGCCCTCACCGGCGTGCGGCGCGCTTTGCTTCTCAATCTGCCGGGATCTTCTGTGGCTTCCTGGGAGGAACTGCGCGACCTCTTCATCACGCGCTTCGGGGGACCAGCACCCGCAGTCGTCGCGGCCCTCCTCGTCGGCTCGCAAGCGCCGCCCTCGGATCATCACACCAAGCCGTTCTTTCACCAAATCGGCGCCGCCTTCGCGCGGCAGGGGGCTCCCCCGGGCTGGGCAGCGCCCAAGGCCGACCTGATCTTCGACTCGGGGGATCACCCTGCCACCACCATCGGTTCGGGCGTGCTCCCGATGCTTTGCACCCCCACCATCTGCAGCGTGGCCGTCACCAAGACCCTCATCGACGGCGGCGCCGGCCTCAACGTGCTCTCTGTGGAGGCTTTTAGCCTCCTCCACGTACAGCTCAAGCGGCTCCACCCCAGCGAGCCCTTCTCCGGGGTCGGCGGCAGCTCCGCCCACCCCCTGGGGCAGATCCGCCTTCCAGTAACCTTTGGCACGCGCGACAACTACCGCACCGAGCTAATCGACTTCGACATCGCCCGCATCGACCCCCCATACAACGCCATCCTCGGGTACCCGGCGCTGGCCCAGTTCATGGCAGCTACTCATCCTGCCTACAACCTCATGAAGATAGCCGGGGAGCAAGGGTGTCCTCACTGTGGCCGGGGACACCAAGGAAGCCTTGGCGGCGCTCAAACTCGCTTTCAAGACCACTGCGTCAGCTTGCCCGGCCGGCAAGGTCGAACCCGAAGTCAAGGGGGCTGCGCCAACCAAGAAGAAACAGCTGTTCACTCAAGGCCAAGCCAAGATGAAGCAAATACCGGTCGACGAGGACGGCGCCTCTGGCGCCACCTTTACCATAGGCGCCGACCTCGCCCCAGATCAAGAAAAGGCGCTGGTGGACTTCCTGAGGGCAAACAAGGAAGTGTTCGCCTGGGAGCCCAAGCAGCTAGTTGGGGTCCCGAGAGGAGTAATTGAGCACCATCTGAAGGTGTGGGGGGGGGGGGGGGGGGGGGGGGGGGGGGGGGGGGGGGGGGGGGGGGGGGGGGGGGGGGGGGGGGGGGGGGGGGGGGGGGGGGGGGGGGGGGGGGGGGGGGGGGGGGGGGGGGGGGGGGGGGGGGGGGGGGGGGGGGGGGGGGGGGGGGGGGGGGGGGGGGGGGGGGGGGGGGGGGGGGGGGGGGGGGGGGGGGGGGGGGGGGGGGGGGGGGGGGGGGGGGGGGGGGGGGGGGGGGGGGGGGGGGGGGGGGGGGGGGGGGGGGGGGGGGGGGGGGGGGGGGGGGGGGGGGGGGGGGGGGGGGGGGGGGGGGGGGGGGGGGGGGGGGGGGGGGGGGGGGGGGGGGGGGGGGGGGGGGGGGGGGGGGGGGGGGGGGGGGGGGGGGGGGGGGGGGGGGGGGGGGGGGGGGGGGGGGGGGGGGGGGGGGGGGGGGGGGGGGGGGGGGGGGGGGGGGGGGGGGGGGGGGGGGGGGGGGGGGGGGGGGGGGGGGGGGGGGGGGGGGGGGGGGGGGGGGGGGGGGGGGGGGGGGGGGGGGGGGGGGGGGGGGGGGGGGGGGGGGGGGGGGGGGGGGGGGGGGGGGGGGGGGGGGGGGGGGGGGGGGGGGGGGGGGGGGGGGGGGGGGGGGGGGGGGGGGGGGGGGGGGGGGGGGGGGGGGGGGGGGGGGGGGGGGGGGGGGGGGGGGGGGGGGGGGGGGGGGGGGGGGGGGGGGGGGGGGGGGGGGGGGGGGGGGGGGGGGGGGGGGGGGGGGGGGGGGGGGGGGGGGGGGGGGGGGGGGGGGGGGGGGGGGGGGGGGGGGGGGGGGGGGGGGGGGGGGGGGGGGGGGGGGGGGGGGGGGGGGGGGGGGGGGGGGGGGGGGGGGGGGGGGGGGGGGGGGGGGGGGGGGGGGGGGGGGGGGGGGGGGGGGGGGGGGGGGGGGGGGGGGGGGGGGGGGGGGGGGGGGGGGGGGGGGGGGGGGGGGGGGGGGGGGGGGGGGGGGGGGGGGGGGGGGGGGGGGGGGGGGGGGGGGGGGGGGGGGGGGGGGGGGGGGGGGGGGGGGGGGGGGGGGGGGGGGGGGGGGGGGGGGGGGGGGGGGGGGGGGGGGGGGGGGGGGGGGGGGGGGGGGGGGGGGGGGGGGGGGGGGGGGGGGGGGGGGGGGGGGGGGGGGGGGGGGGGGGGGGGGGGGGGGGGGGGGGGGGGGGGGGGGGGGGGGGGGGGGGGGGGGGGGGGGGGGGGGGGGGGGGGGGGGGGGGGGGGGGGGGGGGGGGGGGGGGGGGGGGGGGGGGGGGGGGGGGGGGGGGGGGGGGGGGGGGGGGGGGGGGGGGGGGGGGGGGGGGGGGGGGGGGGGGGGGGGGGGGGGGGGGGGGGGGGGGGGGGGGGGGGGGGGGGGGGGGGGGGGGGGGGGGGGGGGGGGGGGGGGGGGGGGGGGGGGGGGGGGGGGGGGGGGGGGGGGGGGGGGGGGGGGGGGGGGGGGGGGGGGGGGGGGGGGGGGGGGGGGGGGGGGGGGGGGGGGGGGGGGGGGGGGGGGGGGGGGGGGGGGGGGGGGGGGGGGGGGGGGGGGGGGGGGGGGGGGGGGGGGGGGGGGGGGGGGGGGGGGGGGGGGGGGGGGGGGGGGGGGGGGGGGGGGGGGGGGGGGGGGGGGGGGGGGGGGGGGGGGGGGGGGGGGGGGGGGGGGGGGGGGGGGGGGGGGGGGGGGGGGGGGGGGGGGGGGGGGGGGGGGGGGGGGGGGGGGGGGGGGGGGGGGGGGGGGGGGGGGGGGGGGGGGGGGGGGGGGGGGGGGGGGGGGGGGGGGGGGGGGGGGGGGGGGGGGGGGGGGGGGGGGGGGGGGGGGGGGGGGGGGGGGGGGGGGGGGGGGGGGGGGGGGGGGGGGGGGGGGGGGGGGGGGGGGGGGGGGGGGGGGGGGGGGGGGGGGGGGGGGGGGGGGGGGGGGGGGGGGGGGGGGGGGGGGGGGGGGGGGGGGGGGGGGGGGGGGGGGGGGGGGGGGGGGGGGGGGGGGGGGGGGGGGGGGGGGGGGGGGGGGGGGGGGGGGGGGGGGGGGGGGGGGGGGGGGGGGGGGGGGGGGGGGGGGGGGGGGGGGGGGGGGGGGGGGGGGGGGGGGGGGGGGGGGGGGGGGGGGGGGGGGGGGGGGGGGGGGGGGGGGGGGGGGGGGGGGGGGGGGGGGGGGGGGGGGGGGGGGGGGGGGGGGGGGGGGGGGGGGGGGGGGGGGGGGGGGGGGGGGGGGGGGGGGGGGGGGGGGGGGGGGGGGGGGGGGGGGGGGGGGGGGGGGGGGGGGGGGGGGGGGGGGGGGGGGGGGGGGGGGGGGGGGGGGGGGGGGGGGGGGGGGGGGGGGGGGGGGGGGGGGGGGGGGGGGGGGGGGGGGGGGGGGGGGGGGGGGGGGGGGGGGGGGGGGGGGGGGGGGGGGGGGGGGGGGGGGGGGGGGGGGGGGGGGGGGGGGGGGGGGGGGGGGGGGGGGGGGGGGGGGGGGGGGGGGGGGGGGGGGGGGGGGGGGGGGGGGGGGGGGGGGGGGGGGGGGGGGGGGGGGGGGGGGGGGGGGGGGGGGGGGGGGGGGGGGGGGGGGGGGGGGGGGGGGGGGGGGGGGGGGGGGGGGGGGGGGGGGGGGGGGGGGGGGGGGGGGGGGGGGGGGGGGGGGGGGGGGGGGGGGGGGGGGGGGGGGGGGGGGGGGGGGGGGGGGGGGGGGGGGGGGGGGGGGGGGGGGGGGGGGGGGGGGGGGGGGGGGGGGGGGGGGGGGGGGGGGGGGGGGGGGGGGGGGGGGGGGGGGGGGGGGGGGGGGGGGGGGGGGGGGGGGGGGGGGGGGGGGGGGGGGGGGGGGGGGGGGGGGGGGGGGGGGGGGGGGGGGGGGGGGGGGGGGGGGGGGGGGGGGGGGGGGGGGGGGGGGGGGGGGGGGGGGGGGGGGGGGGGGGGGGGGGGGGGGGGGGGGGGGGGGGGGGGGGGGGGGGGGGGGGGGGGGGGGGGGGGGGGGGGGGGGGGGGGGGGGGGGGGGGGGGGGGGGGGGGGGGGGGGGGGGGGGGGGGGGGGGGGGGGGGGGGGGGGGGGGGGGGGGGGGGGGGGGGGGGGGGGGGGGGGGGGGGGGGGGGGGGGGGGGGGGGGGGGGGGGGGGGGGGGGGGGGGGGGGGGGGGGGGGGGGGGGGGGGGGGGGGGGGGGGGGGGGGGGGGGGGGGGGGGGGGGGGGGGGGGGGGGGGGGGGGGGGGGGGGGGGGGGGGGGGGGGGGGGGGGGGGGGGGGGGGGGGGGGGGGGGGGGGGGGGGGGGGGGGGGGGGGGGGGGGGGGGGGGGGGGGGGGGGGGGGGGGGGGGGGGGGGGGGGGGGGGGGGGGGGGGGGGGGGGGGGGGGGGGGGGGGGGGGGGGGGGGGGGGGGGGGGGGGGGGGGGGGGGGGGGGGGGGGGGGGGGGGGGGGGGGGGGGGGGGGGGGGGGGGGGGGGGGGGGGGGGGGGGGGGGGGGGGGGGGGGGGGGGGGGGGGGGGGGGGGGGGGGGGGGGGGGGGGGGGGGGGGGGGGGGGGGGGGGGGGGGGGGGGGGGGGGGGGGGGGGGGGGGGGGGGGGGGGGGGGGGGGGGGGGGGGGGGGGGGGGGGGGGGGGGGGGGGGGGGGGGGGGGGGGGGGGGGGGGGGGGGGGGGGGGGGGGGGGGGGGGGGGGGGGGGGGGGGGGGGGGGGGGGGGGGGGGGGGGGGGGGGGGGGGGGGGGGGGGGGGGGGGGGGGGGGGGGGGGGGGGGGGGGGGGGGGGGGGGGGGGGGGGGGGGGGGGGGGGGGGGGGGGGGGGGGGGGGGGGGGGGGGGGGGGGGGGGGGGGGGGGGGGGGGGGGGGGGGGGGGGGGGGGGGGGGGGGGGGGGGGGGGGGGGGGGGGGGGGGGGGGGGGGGGGGGGGGGGGGGGGGGGGGGGGGGGGGGGGGGGGGGGGGGGGGGGGGGGGGGGGGGGGGGGGGGGGGGGGGGGGGGGGGGGGGGGGGGGGGGGGGGGGGGGGGGGGGGGGGGGGGGGGGGGGGGGGGGGGGGGGGGGGGGGGGGGGGGGGGGGGGGGGGGGGGGGGGGGGGGGGGGGGGGGGGGGGGGGGGGGGGGGGGGGGGGGGGGGGGGGGGGGGGGGGGGGGGGGGGGGGGGGGGGGGGGGGGGGGGGGGGGGGGGGGGGGGGGGGGGGGGGGGGGGGGGGGGGGGGGGGGGGGGGGGGGGGGGGGGGGGGGGGGGGGGGGGGGGGGGGGGGGGGGGGGGGGGGGGGGGGGGGGGGGGGGGGGGGGGGGGGGGGGGGGGGGGGGGGGGGGGGGGGGGGGGGGGGGGGGGGGGGGGGGGGGGGGGGGGGGGGGGGGGGGGGGGGGGGGGGGGGGGGGGGGGGGGGGGGGGGGGGGGGGGGGGGGGGGGGGGGGGGGGGGGGGGGGGGGGGGGGGGGGGGGGGGGGGGGGGGGGGGGGGGGGGGGGGGGGGGGGGGGGGGGGGGGGGGGGGGGGGGGGGGGGGGGGGGGGGGGGGGGGGGGGGGGGGGGGGGGGGGGGGGGGGGGGGGGGGGGGGGGGGGGGGGGGGGGGGGGGGGGGGGGGGGGGGGGGGGGGGGGGGGGGGGGGGGGGGGGGGGGGGGGGGGGGGGGGGGGGGGGGGGGGGGGGGGGGGGGGGGGGGGGGGGGGGGGGGGGGGGGGGGGGGGGGGGGGGGGGGGGGGGGGGGGGGGGGGGGGGGGGGGGGGGGGGGGGGGGGGGGGGGGGGGGGGGGGGGGGGGGGGGGGGGGGGGGGGGGGGGGGGGGGGGGGGGGGGGGGGGGGGGGGGGGGGGGGGGGGGGGGGGGGGGGGGGGGGGGGGGGGGGGGGGGGGGGGGGGGGGGGGGGGGGGGGGGGGGGGGGGGGGGGGGGGGGGGGGGGGGGGGGGGGGGGGGGGGGGGGGGGGGGGGGGGGGGGGGGGGGGGGGGGGGGGGGGGGGGGGGGGGGGGGGGGGGGGGGGGGGGGGGGGGGGGGGGGGGGGGGGGGGGGGGGGGGGGGGGGGGGGGGGGGGGGGGGGGGGGGGGGGGGGGGGGGGGGGGGGGGGGGGGGGGGGGGGGGGGGGGGGGGGGGGGGGGGGGGGGGGGGGGGGGGGGGGGGGGGGGGGGGGGGGGGGGGGGGGGGGGGGGGGGGGGGGGGGGGGGGGGGGGGGGGGGGGGGGGGGGGGGGGGGGGGGGGGGGGGGGGGGGGGGGGGGGGGGGGGGGGGGGGGGGGGGGGGGGGGGGGGGGGGGGGGGGGGGGGGGGGGGGGGGGGGGGGGGGGGGGGGGGGGGGGGGGGGGGGGGGGGGGGGGGGGGGGGGGGGGGGGGGGGGGGGGGGGGGGGGGGGGGGGGGGGGGGGGGGGGGGGGGGGGGGGGGGGGGGGGGGGGGGGGGGGGGGGGGGGGGGGGGGGGGGGGGGGGGGGGGGGGGGGGGGGGGGGGGGGGGGGGGGGGGGGGGGGGGGGGGGGGGGGGGGGGGGGGGGGGGGGGGGGGGGGGGGGGGGGGGGGGGGGGGGGGGGGGGGGGGGGGGGGGGGGGGGGGGGGGGGGGGGGGGGGGGGGGGGGGGGGGGGGGGGGGGGGGGGGGGGGGGGGGGGGGGGGGGGGGGGGGGGGGGGGGGGGGGGGGGGGGGGGGGGGGGGGGGGGGGGGGCAGTGATCCATCAGTGACCCCCACCACCTTACCCACTGTTGCCTCTGCTTCATCATCGACTACTCGATCATCGTGATCGACGACCAGAGACCGACACATCACTTCACCCCCTTAGTTGTACGACTCTGCATAGTTACTATCGAGTGCCGAGGGTGATACCTCACAACGCACTCCTGATGATAACTCTGTAGTGTAGCTATTCGGTCATGGTCATCGAGGGTGATTCCTCCTTGTCCACTTCCGATACGACTCTGTCGTGCAACCCCCTCAAGTGTGAACCTCGAGGGTGATGCCTCCCACGTTCACCTTGATGATTTCATCAGGTGGGATCCTCTGAGGGTGATTCCTTGGGGTTTCCCCTTTGATGATATGACCACACGGTTACTTTGACCTTGTCATAGGCGGTTGCCCCTAGGGGGTACCCACAGGAAGATCTATGATGTCGGGCTTGCCCGGAAGGGCACCTGAGAGTGATATTGTGGCGGAGTTTCAGAAACTCTGATTGTCTGCGCGTGTTACTAAATGAGCTGATCGGATTTGGGTATTTGATCTGAGTGGGTCGACGTGCCCTATACGCACTACCACCACGCGGGATAATGGTTATGGGGCCCTCTGCGTCGTACGTTTCTCCCGAAAGCTCTTCAGACGTCACAGTTCACCGTGCGGGCTGATTGTCGGGAATGGGCTAGATACTTCATTGACGAGTTCAGTGTCGCGCCTGCACCCCGGCCAGTCTCGCAACGCGCAGGGTGCCCAAGGCGATGGCCCAAGACCTTTGGGTGCATAGGTTAGTCCGGCGTGCTGACCTCTCTGCTGAGCCTAGGTAGGGCGCTGCTTCATGTTGATCTCCCGAGGCGGGGCATTACCCAGCAAGTGTGTCCGGCCAGAGGTGATCGAGCGTGTTGGGTAACAGTAGTGCACCCCTGCAGGGAAGAATGGTCTATCGATAGCCGGTCCTACGGTAAAGGATGCTCAGTTTGTGTATCCCGATCTACTACTTGAACTGGATACTTGTTACTTAATTGAAGCGTCGGGATCGCTTTCTCACAGGGAGTCGAGGAAGGATCTCTAGGCTTTGCTTCAACATGTTTGCTTAATAAAATGCTATTCTACTCTCTTTTATTGCTGCAAGATGGTCGCTTCGTGAAGATGCTAGTCTTCGATAGGACTAGGCCTTCTCTCTATTCTGGCATTTCTGCAGCCCAATCCACATATACAGCCTTTCCCCTTTGATAATGTTGCATATGTAGTGTAGATCCTTGCTTGCTGAGTACTTCGGATGAGTACTCACGGTTGCTTTGCTTCCTCTTTTCCCCCATTCCCCTTTTGATGATACATCAAACGATGGAGCCCAGGAGCCAGATGACACCACTGGAGGAGCTTACTACCAGGAGGGCCCAGATGGTACTTACTACTGGATTGAGCCGCCGGCCCAGGAGTAGGATCGGAGGCTCCCAGGCAGGAGGCCTACGCCTTTCGATCATTGTCGTTGTACTGCCCCGCCTTCTTAGGCCTATCTGTTTTATGTTTCAGTCTGTACCCAGACTCTGATGCTTTCGCTGACTTATGTATTCGGATCCTCGTGATCCCTGGTCTGTAATATTTGTGGACTTCCGTTTATTTGTGTTAGAGTTGTGTTGTGATATCTTTCCGTGAGTCCCTGATCTTGATCGTACACATTTGCGTGTATGATTAGTGTACGATTGAGTCGGGGGCGTCACAAGTTGGTATTAGAGCCGACTGTCTGTAGGAAGCCCCCTTCCAATTCCTTGGTCGAAGTTGAGTCTAGACATCGAAAACTATTTTACTAACTTGGCTGTGTGGCTTACGGGCCCACATCGCCAACTGGGTGGTATTAGGATCTTTTATTCCTTATCTATACTCTGGGACACTGATCTCTCTTCTTTTCGGGTTAAATGAATTTGCTAACGCTGGTACTTAGGTTCTCGTAAATCTTGTCCACCCGGAGAGCTGGATATCTGTGCGATTTCCCTGTCATTGATCTGATTAGTCTGATAATCAATTTCCTTTCCATTGTTTTGTTTAACCTTCCTCTCCGAGTTGTATTATACTTCTCATTGTCATTTGACAATCCTGAATTACCTCTATTTCAGATGGATCGTCTGTTTCCACCACCCCCTAGGACGCAGCTTGTGCTTCGCACTTGGGCTCGTACTGGATTTCCTAGATCACAGAAGGGCCATGATGCTATCTTCGTCGTCATTGACCGATTCTCAAAGGTTGCTCACTTCCTGCCAGTTAAGAAGACAATCACGGCTAGTCAATTAGCAGAATTGTATGTTTCCCGAATTGTGTCACTCCACGGTGTTCCGTTGGAGACCAGTTCGGATCGTGGCAGTCTCTTTACCTCAAGATTCTGGAAAAGTTTCCAAGAAGCTATGGGAACCCATCTGTCCTTTAGCACTGCTTTCCACCCTCAGTCTCAGGGTCAAGTCGAACGCGTTAATCAAGTGCTCGAAGATATGCTTTGAGCTTGCGTCATCTCCTTCGGTAAGAAATGGGAGGAATCTCTCCCGTATGCCGAATTTTCTTACAACAATAGCTATCAAGCTAGTCTGAAGATGGCACCGTTTGAAGTTCTTTACGTACGTAAGTGTTGAACCCCTCTGAATTGGTCGGAAACTGTGGAACGATCACTCGTCGGACCGGACATTGTTCAGCAAGCTGAAGAACAAGTCCGCATTGTCCGTGAACATCTGAAAGCTGCTCAGTCTCGTCAGAAGAGCAACTATGACCGAAAGCACAATGTAATGGTCTATCAGCCTGGCGAGCAAGCTTACCTTCGTGTCACTCCGTTGAAAGGCACTCATCGGTTCGGAATCAAAGGCAAGTTAGCTCATCGCTACATTGGCCCGTTCCGTATTCTTGCCCGTCGAGGAGAAGTGGCATATCAGTTGCAATTGCCGCCAAATCTTTCTCAAGTACATGATGTCTTTCATGTATCCCAACTTCGTCGCTGCTTCAATGATCCTTTTCGAGCTGTGGATCATGAAATGCTTGAATTGCGGGAAGATCTGTCTTATCCAGAATATCCCATCTGTATTCTTGATCAAGCTGAACGTCGAACTCGTCAGAAGTCAATCAAATTCCTCAAGGTTCAGTGGTCGAATAATTCTTTAGATGAAGCCACCTAGGAACGTGAGGATCGTCTTCGCGAAGAGTACCCCGCTTTCTTTCAGTCTTCCTCTTAATTCTCGGGACGAGAATTCTTGATAGATGAGGAGAATTGTAACACCCCATGTCATTAGCCACAGTAATCACTTTTGATAATGACAAGTCAGCATGATTAACAGCGCCAAATCATCATTTGCATCATATTGCATTTCAACTCCTAACTCAAATTCAAATTAAATTAAAGTGGGAAATAAAAGTTGTTCAAATCAGAAACCTAAATTGTTCATTAAATAACAAATATTCTAGAGACAATTCTAAAATTGAAACCAACATCATTGGAATTGGGTAAGTGACTCAAACATCCTCAAACAGTGGCTGAAAACGATTATTAATAGCCTTTTATTTAATCTAAATTAAATATGAAATTATGTTTTGCCCAAACTAATTTTTGGTGATAGGATATGTTGCACTGTGATTTATGGATCAGGTCTCACATTTTACAAAATTCATTATGTCCTCAAACAATTAGCAAAGCAGTAAAATAAATAAAAAGAAAAAGACAAAACAGAAATCAAAACAGAAAAATAAAAACATAAAACCCCCGCTGGCCCAACTGGGCCTCGACCCAGCAAGCCGGCCCACCCCCTGCCCTATATGGCCTACCCCAGCCTCTCCCGAAACCCTAACCCTACGGGGGGGGGCCCCCACTCGATCCAGATCGGATCGGGAGCTCCCTCGACGCCGCCTGGCGCCGGTCCCCGTCGCCGCCTCGGCCACCCCGTCGTCGACCCCGTCGCCACCTCGCCGTCCTCTCCGTCGTCGCCTCGTCCCCGCCCTCCTCCTCGACCCCCACTGCCTCCCCCCTACAGCTCACAGTGAGCTACCGCGCCGGCCGCGACCTCCCCTCTTTCCCCTGTCCCCGCGCGCGCGCCCGCGCGGCCTCGACCGTGCTCCAGCTCGCGCCACTGGCCCCGCCTCCCTCAGCTGCCGCCTGCTCACCGCGCAGCCCGCGCCCACGCGCCGCCCCGCTCGCGGTCGCCACGGCGCCGTCCTCGCCCGCGCTCACCGTGGCCCCCGCACCGCGGGCTGCTGCTGCGCCACTACCCCCTACACGCCGCCGTGCCCTGCCGTTTCCCCCTTCGCCCCCGAGCGCCTCGCTGCGGCCACACTCGCCCGCCCGCATCGTCACGCCGCCCGTGCTGCTCGCCGTCCGCTTGCCGCCCGCAGCCGATGCTGCCGTTGCTTGCGGCCGCTGCTGCCCGCGCTTGCCTCCGCTATCGCCGCTGGCCGCTGGCCCAGCCCGTCTCCGGCCGCCGCTGCGGCTCTCGCGGCTCCGGCTGGCCAGCCGGGCCGGTGCCCGTAGATGCGCACGCCCGCGCGCCAGCTAACCCATCCCCGGTTGGCCCCAGGGCCACTGCCAGGTGGGGCCCGATGCCCCTGTGCCACTGACAGTGGGGCCCAGCCCCTAGAACGTTTTAAAAATAAATGAAAATGAATTAATAAAATTAATTAATTAATTAGTGAATTAATTAATTTAATTAATCCTATTGAATTAGTCTAATTGACTAGTTAGTTTAATTAAACCGTAAACAGGTGGGACCCACTGGTCCTGACGTCACAGTGATGTCATGATGACATCACCCTGCTACTGTTTTGGATAATTCGAAATAATTAAATAATTAAATTCAGAAAATGATTAAAACTTTAGAAAATCATATTAAATAATCCGTAACTCCGATGAAAATAATATGTATATGAAAGTTGCTCAGAATTTCGATAAGAATCTGAATACGCCCTCCGTATTCCTGTCAGATGCCCCTATCTAGATGAACATGGAACTTTTTTGCCTGATTTCGATAAATGAATAGTGCCCAACTTTAATAAAATAAATCCAAATAAATTCCTAAATTAACTAAATCATTTAATTACGCAGTAGAACACCTCTGCATATCATTTAGACATGTCATGCATATTGTTTGCATCTTTGCCGTGAATTTATTGTTTCTTCCCCCTCCTTCTCTCTCGATAGACGCCGAGACCGACGCCGTTGCAGCTAAGTACGACTACGCTCCCGACGAGCAGCCCGTTGACGACCCCTCCTTCTTGCCAGAGCAACCAGGCAAGGGGGGGGGGGGGGGGGGGGGGGGGGGGGGGGGGGGGGGGGGGGGGGGGGGGGGGGGGGGGGGGGGGGGGGGCCTGCTTATTGTTACCTTACCTGCCTATATCAACTGCTTAGTATAGGTTGGCAGTGATCCATCAGTGACCCCCACCACCTTACCCACTGTTGCCTCTGCTTCATGATCGACTACTCGATCATCGTGATCGACGACCAGAGACCAACACATCACTTCACCTCCTTAGTTGTATGACTCTGCATAGTTACTATCGAGTGCCGAGGGTGATACCACGCAACGCACTCCTGATGATAACTCTGTAGTGTAGCTGTTCGGTCGTGGTCATCGAGGGTGATTCCTCCTTCTCCACTTCCGATACGACTCCGTCGTGCAACCCCCTCAAGTGTGAACCTCGAGGGTGATGCCTCCCACGTTCACTTTGATGATTTCATCAGGTGGGATCCTCCGAGGGTGATTCCTTGGGGTTTCCCCTTTGATGATATGACCAAACGGTTAGTTTGACCTTGTCACAGGCGGTTGCCCATGGGGGGTACCCGCAGGGAGATCTATGATGTCGGGCTTGCCCGGAAGGGCGCCCGAGAGTGATATTGTGGCGGAGTTTCAGAAACTCTGATTGTCTGCGCGTGTTACTAAATGAGCTGATCGGATTTGGGTATTTGATCTGAGTGGGTCGACGTGCCCTATACGCACTACCACCACGCGGGATAATGGTTATGGGGCCCTCTGTGTCGTACGTTTCTCCCGAAAGCTCTTCAGATATCACAGTTCATCGTGCGGGCTGATTGTCGGGAATGGGCTGGATACTTCACTGACGAGTTCAGTGTCGCGCCTGCACCCCGGCCAGTCTCGCAACGCGCAGGGTGCCCAGGGCAATGTCCCAAGACCTCTGGGTGCATAGGTTAGTCCGGCATGCTGACCTCTCTGCTGTGCCTAGGTAGGGCGCTGCTTCGTGTTGATCTCCCGAGGCCGGGCATTACCCAGCAAGTGTGTCCGGCCAGATGTGATCGAGCGTGTTGGGTAACAGTAATGCACCCCTGCAGGGAAGAATGATCTATCGATAGCCGGTCCTACGGTAAAGGACGCTCAGTTTGTGTATCCCGATCTACTACTTGAACTGGATACTTGTTACTTAATTGAAGCTTCGGGATCGCTTTCTCGCAGGGAGTCGAGGAAGGATCTCTAGGCTTTGCTTCAACATGTTTGCTTAATAAAATGCTATTCTATTCTCTTTTATTGATGCAAGATGGTGGCTTCGTGAAGATGCTTGAAGATGCTAGTCTTCGATAGGACTAGGCCTTCTCTCTATTCTGGCATTTCTGCAGCCCAGTCCACATATACAGCCTTTCCCCTTTGATAATGTTGCATATGTAGTGTAGATCCTTGCTTGCTGAGTACTTCGGATGAGTACTCATGGTTGCTTTGCTTCCTCTTTTCCCCCATTCCCCTTTTGATGATACATCAGACGATGGAGCCCAGGAGCTAGATGACACCACTGGAGGAGCTTACTACCAGGAGGGCCCAGATGGTACTTACTACTGGATTGAGCCGCCGGCCCAGGAGTAGGATCGGAGGCTCCCAGGCAGGAGGCCTACGCCTTTCGATCATTGTCGTTGTACTGCCCCGCCTTCTTAGGCCTATCTGTTTTTTGTTTCAGTCTGTACCCAGACTCTGATGCTTTTGCTGACTTATATATTCGGATCCTCGTGATCCCTGGTCTGTAATATTTGTGGACTTCCGTTTATTTGTGTTAGAGTTGTGTTGTGATATCTTCCCGTGAGTCCCTGATCTTGATCGTACACGTTTGCATGTATGATTGAGTCGGGGGCATCACAGCTGAAGGCCTCAAGCGGCAGTACTGCTCTGGGCAGTGGTAGTACTGCTTATAACCGGTAGTACCAGTGCCCAGTTCCGCGCGTACTACCGCTGCTTCTGGGGACTCGACTTTTCGTGTCGGGATTGCACGGCAGTGGAATGATAGTACCGCTTATAGCCTAATTATGCTTCCGCAAGGAACCTTCTTTTAGCCAAGTCTACCAGACCTCTGCTATTCCGAAAGATTCCTTTCATCTTTCATCATGAAATTTCTTTTTGGTCCGAATTCTCGCACTTCTACGCACGGTGGATGTAGGATAAACCTTCCTCTTCCAGGACCTTTGTGGCTTATCCTGCACAACCTCTTGGTCCATATAACCAAGGTGCGTATGTGTAGGGGATATGCCCTAGAGGCAATAATAAATATTATTATTTATCTTCATGTTCGTAATTATATTTATCTTCCGTGCTATAACTGGTATGGTTCTCGAGTCTACAATAACCACGAGGCTCGGAGGAAGACTCATACGCACGTGTGGAATAATAAATGGTAAAATGTATTCCTAGTCAGGCCTCTAAGACTTGCTCAAGTGTTGCATGATGGTTCTGTTTTTCTGATCATGGGCATGACTATGCCGGTAACTTTTGAGGGCACAATGTTACGAGAACACTTGTGTTAAATTGACCCGATTGATGTTATGTTATGAGATATCTTCGTCACAAGTTTATGCTTAATAACACAGAGAAAGTTAGTGTTTGCATAATTCCTTAGACCATGAGAGTATTGAGTTCCTTTGCACTTGCTTCATGAACTTTGGGGTTTGTTGAACGTCATCCGTAAATGGGTGGCAATTACGGCGGCTTATGGGTTCATGGAAAAGTTTGACAAGTAAGTTGATAGGTCAAGATTGGGATTTGTTTCTCCGATGATGGAGAGATATTCTTTGGGCCCTCTCGGTGTCACGGTATCCATCATCGTCTGGCCGGACACAACATGATTTGATCAAGGGGATGCCGGTACAAGGGAACGAGAAAAGAGAACAAAACCGGTAACGAGGTAACTGGCATAGTGAACAAAGTTGTTGATCCATGGGGATGCCGATAAGTCTCACCTCGGGTATTTGTAACATATCGTGAAGCAACAGGAATAGCACACGGCAACTACAGGTTGATCCGTGGGGATGCCGATAAGTCTCACCTCGTTGTTGGATAGTATTTGTCCTCATCTATCCATCAAGCTTGAGTTTGCTCATTTCGGAGCTCTTTTGCAGAAGTTGTGACAGTTCAGACTTTATTGTATCCTCTGTTTTCTTTTGCTTGTGTGCTGAAGGCCTCAAGCGGCAGTAATGCTCTGGACAGCGGTAGTACCGGTGCCTAGTTCCGGGCGTACAACCGCTGCTTCTGGGGACTCGACTTTTCGTGTCGGGTTTGCACGGCAGTGGAACGGTAGTACAGCCCGCCCACTACCGCTCCACTTCCGCTTCCTTCTAGACCCGTTGCGCTCGCAGCGCTGGTGGGGCGGCAGTGGTTGCGTGGCACTATGGCTTTTAAGCAGTTGTACCGCTCTCTTGAGCAGAAGTACCACTGTTGCGGTACTGTCTCTCTCCTCTGTTCCTGCTCTGCCTCCGTGGGCTCCTGAGCTGTAACCCCAGCGGCAGTACCGCTGGGGCGAGCGGTAGTACCGCTCCGGCGGCACTACCGGCTCATGGTCTTGTACCATTGCACTGCTCTATGTGCACTACCGCCCGGGCGGTAGTACCGCTCCCCCTGAGCGGTAGTACGGCTTATGTGTAGGCTGTGAGCATAACGGTTGAATTTGGGGGTGCCTATAAAATGGGGTCTTCTTCCCCATTGAACCTTATCCTTCTAGCTCGTGTTTGCCCCCCATTGTTGACCTTCTTCAAGCTTGCTATCTCTCAATCCCTCCAATGATTCATACTAGTTCTTGAGGAAAAAGAGAGAGGAGATTTAGATCTATATTTTCACCAATCACTTTCTCCTCTATGTGAGGGGAACCCCTTGGATCTAGATCTTGGAGTTCTTGGTGTTCTCCTCTTTGTTCTTCCTCTCATTTTCCTCCATAGCATTAGTTGTTGTGGTGGGATTTGGGAGAGAAGGGGGGGGGGGGGGGGGGGGGGGGGGGGGGGGGGGGGGGGGGGGGGGGGGGGGGGGGGGGGGGGGGGGGGGGGGGGGGGGGGGGGGGGGGGGGGGGGGGGGGGGGGGGGGGGGGGGGGGGGGGGGGGGGGGGGGGGGGGGGGGGGGGGGGGGGGGGGGGGGGGGGGGGGGGGGGGGGGGGGGGGGGGGGGGGGGGGGGGGGGGGGGGGGGGGGGGGGGGGGGGGGGGGGGGGGGGGGGGGGGGGGGGGGGGGGGGGGGGGGGGGGGGGGGGGGGGGGGGGGGGGGGGGGGGGGGGGGGGGGGGGGGGGGGGGGGGGGGGGGGGGGGGGGGGGGGGGGGGGGGGGGGGGGGGGGGGGGGGGGGGGGGGGGGGGGGGGGGGGGGGGGGGGGGGGGGGGGGGGGGGGGGGGGGGGGGGGGGGGGGGGGGGGGGGGGGGGGGGGGGGGGGGGGGGGGGGGGGGGGGGGGGGGGGGGGGGGGGGGGGGGGGGGGGGGGGGGGGGGGGGGGGGGGGGGGGGGGGGGGGGGGGGGGGGGGGGGGGGGGGGGGGGGGGGGGGGGGGGGGGGGGGGGGGGGGGGGGGGGGGGGGGGGGGGGGGGGGGGGGGGGGGGGGGGGGGGGGGGGGGGGGGGGGGGGGGGGGGGGGGGGGGGGGGGGGGGGGGGGGGGGGGGGGGGGGGGGGGGGGGGGGGGGGGGGGGGGGGGGGGGGGGGGGGGGGGGGGGGGGGGGGGGGGGGGGGGGGGGGGGGGGGGGGGGGGGGGGGGGGGGGGGGGGGGGGGGGGGGGGGGGGGGGGGGGGGGGGGGGGGGGGGGGGGGGGGGGGGGGGGGGGGGGGGGGGGGGGGGGGGGGGGGGGGGGGGGGGGGGGGGGGGGGGGGGGGGGGGGGGGGGGGGGGGGGGGGGGGGGGGGGGGGGGGGGGGGGGGGGGGGGGGGGGGGGGGGGGGGGGGGGGGGGGGGGGGGGGGGGGGGGGGGGGGGGGGGGGGGGGGGGGGGGGGGGGGGGGGGGGGGGGGGGGGGGGGGGGGGGGGGGGGGGGGGGGGGGGGGGGGGGGGGGGGGGGGGGGGGGGGGGGGGGGGGGGGGGGGGGGGGGGGGGGGGGGGGGGGGGGGGGGGGGGGGGGGGGGGGGGGGGGGGGGGGGGGGGGGGGGGGGGGGGGGGGGGGGGGGGGGGGGGGGGGGGGGGGGGGGGGGGGGGGGGGGGGGGGGGGGGGGGGGGGGGGGGGGGGGGGGGGGGGGGGGGGGGGGGGGGGGGGGGGGGGGGGGGGGGGGGGGGGGGGGGGGGGGGGGGGGGGGGGGGGGGGGGGGGGGGGGGGGGGGGGGGGGGGGGGAGCGCTAGGTCTTTGCCGAGTTTTTCCTCGCACTAAATTTTCTTTTGCTTTGCTAAGTGTGCGATAAAATCAACTCGGCAAACAACCAGGCACTCGGCAAAGTTGCGGATTTTGGTAGTTCCTTTTTCCGAAAAGGAGGATACCCGGCCTCTGTGTCGTTTGATATCGGAGTCAAATTATACTACTACTACTACTACTATTATTATTATTATTATAGTTTAAGTTGAGCACTCTTTCCGGAAGTAATAGTCTTTCAATACTACACGTTCCTACTTATTAGCATTTATTTCTGGTACAAATTTTCTCCCTGGTATGGGCTCTTGCGTCGGATAGAAAGCTAGCTAGCTGTTGCTGTTCAATCTTTGTTCTTGTCTGCACCTTGTTAAGAAAGCTACGCATTATCCTTTCATTTGCTGTTTAATCTCTGTTCATGATTTTGACCTAATCTTTAATTAGGATCACAACGTTGAGTCTATACCACCTGACTAATTATTCACATCGTCCAAAGCAATTAACAGATGAAAGCAACCGGGACCTGACTAACGATTCATTGTAACGATGCCTATTATTTTTCTATTTTTTCTTCACGGGTTCACAGGGAGTATAGATTTCTAAACAAGTACTATTTGCAACAACGAATGGTTGCTCTCTCATACTCTCAGCCAGCAGTGGAAGATAGCTAGCATTTTGATCAACCCATTTAAACAAAACAACACACTAAACTAATTAATTAATCTTCATTAATGCTGCATGTACCGTACACGCGTGCATGTACATGTTGTATGCCTTCCAAGTCATCAGTACCTTCATCGACAACGGGAGGCGTGTCGATTCTGGCTAACTGGCTATCAGTGCCAGAAATGCTACACTTATAGCATGGTTAATAGTATAGCCAATAACCGGTTACATGGAGTTGCCACATCATCTATAGCTAACCGAATAGCCAACATGTATAGTAGCTACTCCCTCCATTCCATAATGTAGTGCATATAGATTTTCTGAAAAGTCAAACTATACAAACGTTTACCAAAGTTTATAGAGAAATCTAATTATATCTACAATATCAAATATATACAATATGAAAGTATGTCTTTTTTTTGGAGAAAGGTCACCGTGTTGCATTCAAAAAGGCAAGGTACAAACCCATGCGTCACACAGAAGAACAAACCAGAAGGGACGCGTGTCCCGACACAACAGCACAGAAAACCCTGAAAAAACAAAAATTACAGACAGGCTCCCTTGGATTTTGTGCACTGAACGAAGCCTCCACCCGTCGCTGCCCTCCGCCACCGCCGAAACGCACTACACCACAACACTTGATTGGGGGCAATTAACTGCCGGGAGAAATGGTAGAATAAGGGCAAATCATCTGCCGGGAATCACTGTACTGCCGGTAGAAATACTTAAAGGCAGACGAACTGCCGGGAGAAGTTGAGCAACAAGGACAGATGGACTGCCAGCGACTGCACACGCTTCTTAGGTCACCCTTTCTGCCGGGAGAAGCAACCCACAGCCCATTATCTGCCGCGACTACTGTTTGGCGGGAGACATTGGGCCTCAACGTGCGCTAGGGCAGGAGACGCACAGAAATTTCGCACCCAAAAGAAATATAGGCCCGAGCCCAAGCCCAACTGGTTTTCCCCAAATCCCTCCTCCAAGATCGAGACTAGCCTCCACCCAGACCCGCCGCCGCCGCCCCCGCTCTCGCCCCCAACCACCCTACCGTCGTCCCTTCCAAACCCTAATCCTTGCCGGCCCGTTCCCTCCCTCCCTGTGTGCCGCCGCCCCTACTTCTCTTCCTCCACTCACCTGCCATTTGATGGAAGCTGCCCGACCTAGCCATTGCCGGATCTGGCCGCACACTGGTCATCGGTGCTACCGGATCTGGCCGCACACTGGTCATCGGTGCTGCCGGATCTGGCCGCCCCGGTTGTTCACCTCTCCACCGCCTCTCCCCTCATCGTCATCCAATCCGCCTCGCCCAGATCCGTGAGAGGGTAAGACCGGGAGAGTAGCTGTCTGTCTCCTGACGAGCTCGTCCCCAAACGGCCTCTCCATGGACTCCCTCCACCACACTCCCAACGCCACTGCATTCAGAATGCGGCCATACTCCTGAACTTTTGCAGGAAGGACCAGATCATAGACCGTGGCATCGAGTAAAAGTAGATCGACCACGAGCTGCATCGACATCGAGGGTTCCTCTTCTTCATGGGGCCTGCACCTTCTGGGGGTGTAGGCGTGCAGCACCAGCTGCTGTGGAGGACGGATGGCGCGGTGCTGGTAGGGCTGCTCCACTCCTGCTGCACCGCAACTTCCTCTACAGTCGCCACCAGTCTCACCACAATGCCTCTATCATCATTGAGCTCATAGCCTGTATGTATGGATTAAGATGCTATCCCCTGTTTTTTTTTCTTGTATGTCTGTTCAGAGTACAACAAGGTCACACTCACAGTCAGAACGCACCAACTAAGCCTTTTGTAACAAACTTTTATACCTTTAATTAACCAATATACACAGCAGTACACATGGTTTAAGCCTTGAGCATTAGTTCAGTTATTCATACATTCTGTGAAGGTTTGTTGCTCCAACTTGTCATATGCTTGAGAAGCCATATAGTTTACTTTGTCCTTATCAGCTATAATAGCAAAAGTATATGGTCCTATTTCAGGCCTAAGAGCCAGTTCCTATTTCAGCTCTAAGAGTCGGTTTAAAAAACAAAACAAGAAAAGACTCAGGTATACAAGGTCAGATCGAAGATTCTTACAGTGCAGGTCATGTTTCGTTAAAAAAAACAAGGGCATGTTACTGATGTTCGTTTTCAGTTCTGATCCATCTGTCAAAGATAAATATTGTGAGCGAGATCACTGCCCAAATATGAGCAGTTTGGAATCTGTGAAGTTTTGCAAAGTTCTTCTGCTAACAAAATCTTGAGAATTGGCAGTTTTCATCAGTTGTTTCGATTAGCTTTTCTTATTCGATTGTTGTTGCCTTTGTGATATGTAATCTTGCACCTCAATGGTTTTTTTCTGATACAAAATGGCATGCATTTATATGTGTCTTCGAGAAAAAATAAATCAAATATTGTTATATCAGTACGTCACCGGAGAAAACATAAGGTGCAGTCGAAAATTGAAACAAATATCTTACACTTTTATCGGTGTTCTATTCTCGAAGACTAAAAGTATAAATACCAACTACACTTTACTCGTTCTGTTTCAAGGTGAAATGTTGGCACATCATGCTAGTGTTTTGGTATTGGCTAACCAAGTAACTATCATTACAGAAGCTGGCTGTCTTCATTTCAAAAAACGATAAAAGTGGAAAAGGGGATGCCAGAAGATACAAGCATGTAAGCTTATGTTCTTCTGATTATATTTTCCAATGAATATTATTGTTGATTGCTTAAAAGTCTTTGCTTCTAATGCAGCTGGATGTGGATTCTAAGTCCATGGAAAAAGCAGCAATGCGACCAGAAGCAAGCTGAGGTAATAAGCCTTGGACTCAGTTACCTCTTTATAGTTGTTCAGATCTGAGGCTGTTTTACCCCTTGTAAAGTAGTAATTTTCGGAATCGGATTCTCCAAGGCATTAGTTGCACCTTTCTTGAACATGTGTATCCTGTATATTAGCAAAAACTATGAAATAGCATAATGCCAGGTTGGAATTCACGATTACAGTTAAAATGGTCTTTATCTTCCCGATAGCTCCAAATGGTGTTTATTCCAGAAGCTTAGTTTGGTTAGGTACTGTTAGCTCATTTTGATTCAGAACTTAAGTGTAGCAAGACTACAAAGTGAAAGTAGGATGCTGCTTTTGGTTGGTAGAAACATGACTTGTCCTCATGGTACATTATACATCTCATTTTAGTTCTAGTGCATTTGTCTGACTTATTCCAATGCAACAACGAAAAAAGAGTGGCAAGATATCGAAAATGCACTATGGCTTAATCCTGGCCGCTCAAACATTCTGGGAATGTGTGCCCTCCCTTTATTTGCTGTGGCGCTTCCCTGTATCGATTCATCAGCCTGTGTATGGAGGGCCGGCCAGCTAGGCGCAAGGTGCAGAATCTAGCCTCGCACGCACCTGTGTCTGGGTCCAGTTGATTATATACATCATATAGATTTTGACTACTCCTGTGTACATATGACGACTTTTTTTTTTCTGCTGTACTAGCTGTTCCTTCTCAGTCCATGCATATCTTCCCCCCATCAAACGTGTCCCACTAATTTCGTTTGCTAATCTCCCTTCTAAATAAACCGAGAGATCTTCCGGATATTAGCTAACTTGTAGACAGACTAATTTTTTTAAAATCAGTAAACTATAGCTTGCAAATTAATAATAAAATATAGGTACAATTGTTGTAGTCAGTACAAAATACTCCGTCTTGCAAAACGATCTTATATTATGGGATGGAGGGAGTAGCTAATAGACTGCTGTTACAAGGTAGAAGCAAAATAAAATTTAATTAACCATCCTTCTTAGTACGCTGCGCCCAACAAAGCACCAGAATTAGTGTCAAACTATATTAAAAAAATCGTCTAAGTTAACATAATCTTTACTGGTCACACCTTATGCATGATGGCTATTATGTGACAGGTTGACAATGGCCTCAGGATTAGTAATACGCTCCTGAAACTATACCTTATGCATGATGCATAAGTAACATTAACTGGCATTAGCCAAGACATGTGGATGATTCTTTGCTCAGTTAACTTCTCTTGGCTACTTCATTCTTTTGCAATTTCACCGTTCTTGATGTAATCAGACTAGTATTGTATATGAGCCAAATGTGAAAATTGTTTTTAGTGATAAGCAGAATTGATATATTTACTTTTACTTTTCTCAGTTACTTTGAAATCTACATTCATAGTACTACTTGATCCATTTCTTTCCATAACTATATCATGTATAATATCTTATAAGATTCATTGTTTTGTGTTCTTTGTAGTTCCTTATATATTGGAGTATCTTCTGTCTACAAGCTTATATATGGTAGTGTCTTATGTATAATGTTGCAGGTTTCTTGAACATACACAAGTTGATAGAGGTTTGGAAGATCTACAAGTTGCTGGACATTTGGAAGATCTAACAAGTTGGTGGAGTTATAATATATATACTCCCTCTGACCCATAAGATCGTTTTGCAAAACGATCTTATATTATGGGACGGGGGAGTATGTATTATGTCTTGTTTATTGAGCCTGGGGACGTTTTCAAGTTCACTTTGCTCATTTTGATGTTTGTTTTGACACATAAGCCAATGTATGCTCATTTTGGTTGTTTGGCACAATATCTTTTCCTAAACATATGTACTTTGCCTTGTGGCACAACATCTGGTCGTTTCATGCATGTATATGTATTTAATGTTATATAATGAGGCCTTGCATATAACATTGATTGAAGTGTATGTATAAGCTGTTTGATCTATCCTGATTGGCTCAACATAATGATTGAATATTAAATTAGGGATATAATGCACGGCTTGTGGAACAACACGTGCTGGCATATTACCTGCCGGGTAAATGTCTTTGTACAGGCAGCCAAACTGCCGGTAGATGTAGTTCCTACTCAATGACTAATCTGCCGGGAGAAAATAAACTGCCGGCAAATAAATTCGTCAGGGCAAAGAAAATGCCGGCAATAGTTTATCTGCCGGGAGAACTAATCCCCGGCAGCCGTTCTTGTGGCAGTTCTATCTGTCGGGAGAAACTCTGTCCCGACAGTTTTTCTGCCCTCTTAAGTGCATTTTCCCGGCAGATTACATGCCATTACATCCATCATGTGGTGTAGTGACGCCGCAGGAGGAGAGGAACGGGAAGCCGCCAAACCCGGATCTAGAGCGCCTCATCGCGAGATCGCTTTCCTTGAGCCGATGAAGTAGCCCACCGTCGCCGGCGGCCCGTTCCCTTTGTGGCGCATCGGCCGGGGAGGGCCCCGGTACGCCATGGATCCCAAATCCATTGATGCCTTCGACCGAACCAGTCGGGAAGACCTCGGCAGATTCGCACGCCTGCAACCACATACCCTGTGCCAATGTCACCACCGTCACCGTATGCAAAGCTCCTATACATCTCCTCCCGGCCACGCAGCGGCTCTGGAGCGAGCGCCGCCACAACGACGATGATGTCGGAGGAACAAAACATCCACGGTGAGGCCGTCGACGCCGCCACGACAACCCCACCCGGAAACTCCACTCTCGTCGCCCCGACCGGACGGTGAAAGAGACAAGCCTCCCAGTTTTGCCACCGCCATCGACGATGAAGAAGCGGTGGAGGAAAAACTTGAGGAACTTTATTCGCTGGCGCTGCCATTACCTCCGACGAAGAAACGGCAGCCCCTGGAACACTAAACAGCTAAGCTACCTAGCCTACTGTACACTACTCCACCCGACCAGATCAACGTCTCCTCCTCTCCCGGCGACGGCGAGGCCGTCCGGAGAGGAGGGAGACGGAGATCTGGCCGGAGGAAAGCTGGGCGCAGTGGTCGCCTCCGAGTTCGCCTCCTGTCTCCTGTAGCAAGAGGAGACTCGATCATCACAAAGACAAAGGGGTATTCTAAAGATATGTATTTGGTATTCTAAATGCATATGTTTTTCTCTACAAACTTGGTCAAACTTTATAAAGTTTGACTTTTTCAAAAATCTATATGCACTACATCGTGGAACGGAGGGAGTAGTTACTAAGAATTACTTCCTCTGTAAACTAATATAAGACTTTTTAGATCACTACTATTAGTTTACAGAGGGAGTACTATTTTATTAATACATGTTCCATCTTGCACTCTCACAATGTTTCTTGGAGCACGTGCTGCAACTGGCTGTTAATCTACATCCCGGTTGCCTTCTCTCTCCTCTTCTCTCCAATGCAATTCAGCAAAAATATAATATTTCATTCCTTACAGTCTGCTTACATCATCTTATTGTACTTGTTCTTAAGTATAATAAGGTGATGTGAGTGGGCTATAAGGATTTAAATAATATATTCTTCCTGAGTTGGAGGAGAGAGAAAAAAAGCGGGTTGTAGATTAATAACCAGCTGTAGCACGTGCTCCTAAAAACTTTGTGAGAGTGTAAGGTGGACCATAGTAGTATATATGTATAGCTAATTATTATATGTGCTGGCTATAAAATTGGCTGTAGATGACATGGCAACAAAATATAGCCACCAACCAGCTATACTATTAACCATGCTCTTAGGGCGCTCCCAATGCATTGGCTCTTAACTCGTCAACCTAGGTGGGGATAAATTTTTAGAAACAAGCACCTCAATGCATTATCTCTTAGGTGTTGTTTCTAAGTGATGTTGCATTTAGTTGATTTAGGGATCACATGTAATCTTAAGAGGTAAATACATGGACAGTCTTAGAACTTGCACACAACGGTCAGTTTGGTGCACAAACTTGTAAAATACGTGATTGTGGTCACACAACTTGTTCATGCGTGCAAATACAATCACTTCTTTCGTATCCGGCCGTATCCCATGCCTATGTGGCGTGCCAGCATGACGTGGCCCACATGTCGGTGACTGGGAGCGGAGAAGTGTTGGGTGAGGTGCGCATGACTGACTTTTTTTTAACAAAAAACACCCTAGGCTTTTATTTAATTACGCGTAAAATCCAGTCAACTACGGTCAAACATACTCCATAAGGGAACAGTGTAAAATAATTTGGAATTTGGACCGAAAAATATACTAGCTGTGAAACATGCGAGGGAACAGGGTCGAACTGGCGACCTGCCAAAATTAAGCAAGCGCCAATAACAACCCAGCCCAGTGATAATTGTTGGTTAACTTGGATTACTGCCTTTTATATACTTTTAGAATAAGCGTACAAATTAAATATAAGCTGGAAAAAATGGTGAGCTGGGGGGTATGATCAAGCGACCGCTGGTGCTCCCCGCGCAAGCATGAGGTAACCAATAGGTTGGACAAAATATTCCTTTACAAATTTGGTACACAGCGGCTTACGCAAAATATTCAGGTAATGGATAGACTTAGACGTGCAGGTCAAAGTCATGCGTGCATTTTTTTTAGGGGTAAGCCATGCGTGCATGACCGATCCTAGTTGAGTAATTAGCAAACTCTTTTTTTTTGTGAATGTGTAATTAGCAAACCCGTAGTGTTTACTTGTATAAGGTCATGCTTGTGGGGCTGCAAGCATATATCATTTTAACAATTCCATTATACATGTACCTATGTAATGTCGTGTGTCTTTTTTAAATGGAAAATTGGTGAAATTTCATACAATATGGGCGAAATTTTGGGTGATGTCATTCTTGAAAACCTTATGTTGCCTACTTGAAAAATTTCGAAAACAATTAAAGTGGGCAGATTTACATCTTGGGACATAGTATGAACCCGCAGTTTTTCTGATCAACAGTGTGTTCGTGTTTAAAGGAAACAAAAATAAAAGTACGCGGTTTTTATAGCACATAAATGAAAGTACTTTTGGTTCAAAATTTTAGATAAAATGGATGTTTCAAGTTCACACAATTTTTTTTTATGTATGATGCGTTTAATTATGCACAGGTAAACTCGCTAGCCTTTACATAGTCAAACCAGTGTTTCGTCGAAACTTAGATGGTGCTTAGGATCCAAGCATCGCGTTATGTGCGAGTACACGGCATATTTTTAGTTTTCGTTTATTCCTTTGTTGGTCTGATCGAATATCGTGTTAAAGATTTATTTGTCTTACTCGCAAAAAAATGTTTTATTTGTTTGTTAGTGTTTCAACAGTTTATTACTGGTCGACTGGTTATTGCAAGCAAGCTATCTTGCTGTGTGCACGCGATGTCTTAGGTTCAAATATCCTTGACGCAAATTTTTGTTCCTATTTCTATGTGCTGACGGTAATTAAATAAAAGACTAGGGTGTCTTCTGTAAAAAAAGCCAGTGATGCGCAACTCAGCCAACACCTCTCGGCTCTCACAATCACTGACATGTGGGCCATCGTCATGCTGGCACGCCACGTGGGCATGAGATACAGCCGGATAAGGGAGAAGTGACTGTATTTGCACGCAGAGACAAGTTGTGTGACCACAATCACGTATTTTACAAGTTTGTGCACCAAACTGACCGCCGCCTGCAAGTTCTAAGACTCCCAGTGTATTTACCTCTAATCTTAATATTGCAGCCTAGTTGTACAACGAAGAGAAGGAGAGAAATATAAGGAAAGAAGCCACACCGGATTAGAGAATTATTTACACTATGTACAGAAACGCGCGAAGCGGTATCTCCACTATCATACAACTCCCTTTTATCTACTTTAATTGATGTGCCACGTCAGCATTTTACCTATGAACTCGTGCTAAGAGATGAGCATTGGGAGTGCCCTTACAGAAAACCTAATACGGGCTTATTTGAATGAACCCTTTCTCACCAATCCTCCTAATTTTCGTGGTGGGCCTCCCTCCTCCCTAATCTTATCCAACCATAATTTGACGCGTGAGTCTGTAACAGTAATCCCGTAGGAATCTGTTCTTAAGACCTCCCGTAGTGGGAGTATCATAGCAAGTATCATGCATGGCAACTAGGCAGTTTTGGTGACGTGGACACGTGGCATATTAAATGAAGAAAGAGAGGATTGAGCATCATATCATGATACGTAATAAATGTCATGCAATTATGCGTCATACATGGCAATAAATGATATTATCTAAAATACAATCATATGATACTATGCACTACAGAGGTAGTATCATATACTAGTATCATGAGCATGATACTACTGTATGATACTCCCCACTACAAGTAGTCGTCTAGCATTGCTCATGTCCCTGCTCTAGATGGTTGGAGTCAGTGGCGGTGCCAGGATCGGTGCAGGACCTAGGCAAGCCCTAGGACCAACACTAGGCATTGTACTAAACAGTGCCGAATTTGCTACAGTGAAGAAAGGAACCCAGCCCCAGGACCCAGGCCATCGCCCGAGTAGCTTGGGGCCTGTCTCCACCGTTGGTTGGAGTTTCAAAGGCTAAGGACGTTGGGGATGGGGGCACCAGCACCAGCAGAAAAAATGCGTACACATATACAAGGTATACTACACAATGCAAGAATAAGCTTGCATACAAGTTATACTACACAATGCAAATATAAAATTAATGACTCTCTGGGCAAATATGGTCTGTATTTGTGTACTACTCTAGCTTTGAATAGTCATTTTGTATGCTTCACTTCTTTAGCATGTTGTTTTTATATGCCATATGCACCCTTTAGGAAACAAAATTTCCCTTGTGACTATAGCACTTTATATAGAGAGAAAGCATGCAGTGCGTGTGTGTGCATTCATTCACATTTGATAAATGGTTGAGAGTCGGGATCACTCTGTGTAGTACTTTGTGTGAGCCATGCCAGTTACCAAAGAGAAAGAAAAGGACCAAAAGGATACAAAGTTTTGTGCGAAAGTAAGGGTATGCGTGTGATACGAGAAAGAGCAGCATGCATATATAGTTGTCCAGTCTAAAAAACGCACATCCTGGTACCTTGCAGACAATATTTTGTTAATGTTGCGCAGATGCACTAGTTTTACGCTGTTTATCCAGATATCATACATTTTATCCAGATATCATACGTTTCAACTTTCCACTGCGCTTGATCGATCAACACCAAGATAAAAAAAAAAGCAAATTAACAAAGAATGCCAGGTGTAACAATGAAGCGCTCGATTGTGCAGTCAGGTTCCATGCTGCTGTCTAGGAGTGCGGCATAGATATGGGCTTCGGTATGGTCGGGTAGGACCTCCTTGAGAAACTGCTCATGCTTCCTTGTCGCCGTTGCCAGTTGAGATTTACAAGACTTGGTCATTATTTGTGATCATGTGTGGTCCATTGTAATGTCTTGTACTCTATTCTTTTGTGTGTGGTGACACTTTGAACTTTGCTAATTGCATGAATTCCATACTCTTCATGTTATATATGTTGCATGCTTGTTCTCTTGAATGTTCATCACATGTTTGTTGCATTTTGTGTGCCCACCCTTTAGTTTTATATCATGTACACACAAATGAAACACATGAAATGTGTCATATGCTTCATGCTCTCATGCTTCATAATGATATGTGAACTTGAATTCCAAAGAAAAATTCAAATAGTGCACATAGCTAGAGGAATCTCACATCATATGACAATAACCTAAACTTACACATTATTTTAATTCCATGCTATACTTAACAGTGTTGTCATCGGTCGCCAAAAAAGGCCTCCTATTGGTTTTGGTGATTAATGACAAGAAAATTAAGAGGACTAGTCGTTTACCAAGTGTTATTTCAGGAATTAGTCCAATTTGTTAAGTGGGAACATGGTTGGTGACCCCGGGGGGGGGGGGGGGGGGGGGGGGGGGGGGGGGGGGGGGGGGGGGGGGGGGGGGGGGGGGGGGGGGGGGGGGGGGGGGGGGGGGGGGGGGGGGGGGGGGGGGGGGGGGGGGGGGGGGGGGGGGGGGGGGGGGGGGGGGGGGGGGGGGGGGGGGGGGGGGGGGGGGGGGGGGGGGGGGGGGGGGGGGGGGGGGGGGGGGGGGGGGGGGGGGGGGGGGGGGGGGGGGGGGGGGGGGGGGGGGGGGGGGGGGGGGGGGGTCTTCGAGGGAGTAAATGGCACTGGCGGTCTGAGAACTTGTTGTGCGGGTGCACTTAAGTCACGGTACTTGCAAACCGGAAAAACCCGTCACAGAACTTGCATTGCGGGTGCAATATGGTCACACAAGCAATCTAAACCGGTCAGCCTCCCGGTTTTCTCGGTTTTGCGGTGATGCGTGGCGCACGTGACGTCTGTTGGGCGCGAAAACTGTCACGCGCAGCTCACGTGAGGACCTGGCTGAACTCGTTTTTCTTGCACCAAGGCCCCTGGCTTCTTAGGTAATGTATTTACCTCCTTCCCCCTGTCTGTCTTTCGCATCTAACCGTGACTCCCTGTCTTGAGCATGGCCATGATCCCAGGCCGAAGGTCCGGGTGGGCACGCTGGCGTTGGCTTCGCAGGGGACTGAGGCGGCGATGGTCCTGCCAGGCCCAGTGATGTCTGGCTTGAGCACACTGACGATGGACATGTTGCGAAGTCCTCTCAATGAGTACTTGGCGATGGCCAGCAGAGAGGCCCAGTTCAGCTGGGCGCCGACGAATCGGAGGGTGGCGGTGGGGTTGGGCGTGGAGTTGATGTACGCTATGATCGTCTTGCCATCGATGAAGACAAGGGGGCTATCCCTGACACGCTTGTACCACTTCAGGTTCTCACCACCGAGCACCACCCCATTGCCGAGCTGCACCTTGGAAACTAAGCGGTGGCCCATGGTGCTGGCGGCGGCGATGAGCAGCCATGGGGTGCAGTTGGCAACGGCGCACACAAGCGGGCCGGCGTTCCCAACGCTGGTGCTGACGAAGACGCCGGACAAGACGACCGAGAAGTTGCCGACGGCTATGGGGTCCTTGTGGCTTCTGCGTTTCGTTGCCGAGGGGCATGGAGATAACGTCGATGCCATCCTCGAACGCACCCTTCTCCGTGACAGAGAGGACCTCCGTGGACGAGCATGTGTCCGCGAGGCACACCTCGTAGAACGCCAGGTGCACATGTGCGCCATGCCAGACGCCCTCCCTGCCTTAGCCTCAAACAGCTCGACATCCCTCATGAAGGCGCCCATGGCGGTGCCGTAGGTGTGCGTGAAGTTGTCTTGCGCCCCCTTGGACAGCCCGCCAATGAGCTTCTTGTTGCATAGCGCCTCACCGACGAAGTGGCACTTGGCCGGCGGCGGCTGCATGCCGTCGTCCAGGAACGACACGTGCGGCGGGTAGATGCCATTGTCGAAAATACCAACAATGACACCCTCCCCCATGCTGCCGCCCACGCTCAATTCCCCTGTCGCCGGCACGGACACCCCGAGCAACTCCGGCGTGTATGTTGTCGTGAGGCGTAAGGTCGCGTTGGTGAGGCGGGCGGCGAAGCCAGGGACCTTTGTGCAAAAAACTGAGGTCGGCCAAGGCCTCACGTGAACGGAACGTGACAATTTTCGTGCCCAACAGAGTCACGTGCATCGCGCGTGACCACAAAACAGAGAAAACCGAGTGACTCGCCGGTTCAGATTGCCTGTGTGACCAATTTGCATCCGCAACGCAAGTTCTGTGACGGGTTTTTCCGGTTTGCAAGTACCGTGACTAAAGTGCATCCGCATCACAAGTTCTCAGATCGTCAGTGCTATTTACTCTCTTCGAGGTCAGTGGAGGCATGACAACCTCCAGAAATTCCGGGCGGTCATTGTTATCCGCAAATGGATCTCTTGCTAGCGAAGGAGGAGGAGGAGTAGTCATTGCCCGAGTTCCTGGTACGGCTGCGAACCGAGACATACACAGAGGATATCATCGACAGTGGACGGGACATTGTCCTGGAGGCTAGGTTGGGAGGCAGGCAGTGGTGTAGGGGTGCGAAGGTGGAGGTAAAACAAAAGGGGGATCGATGGGGAAAAGAGCAATGCAGTATATAGTATATACTAATGCTCAACGTCACATCTTAGGCTCCTTGGGCCTTAAATGTGGGATCGATGTATACCGTAATTTTTTTTGTAAGTACTGCATTGGCTGGGTCATTAACTCGAGACATCCTAATGCTCACAACATATTGAATTGCACACACCAACCAGCTCACTATGAAAAGACTATGCTGAGGAAAGAAAGACGACAATGCAATACATTTTCAACATGAATTATATATGATGTTTTTCTCTCAAAAAGGAATCAGTCTCGGCACGTCATTAGTTCCTTCTTTGACTGGAAAACAGAGGGGGAATGGTTGAACCGCGCTGTTTAAAAAGCTTTGCTAGGCAGCTGCGCGCAACCAGTCCGGCAATTAAAGCTTTGGTAGGAACCATCCATCCATGCATGCATGCAATTCATTGGTTAGAGCACGTACAGCATGCAAATGGAGGTCGTCTACCTCGTTGTAGCTCTCGTGTCCGCCGGCTTATGTATTGTGCTTCTTTCCAGCCGCAGCCGAAGGCGCAGAGCGAACGAGCCGCCGGGGCCGTGGCAGCTGCCGGTGATCGGTAGCCTGCACCACCTCGTCCTCGCCGGGCAGCTCCCCCACCGCGCGATGCGTGACCTAGCGCGGCGCCACGGGCCGGTGATGCTCCTCCGGCTCGGCGAGGTGCCCACGCTGGTGGTGTCGTCCAGGGAGGGTGCCCGCGAGGTGATGAAGACCCACGACTTGGCGTTCGCGACGCGGCCCCTGAGCGCCACCCTGCGCGTGCTCACCGACGGCGGCCGGGACATTGTGTTCGCGCCGTACGGCGACTACTGGCGCCAGCTTCGGAAGATCGCCGTCTTAGAGCTCTTGTCGGCAAGGCGTGTCCTCTCATTCCGCGCCATCCGCGAGGATGAGGTCGCCTCCATGCTACGCGACGTCGCCCAAGCCGCGGCGGCCGCACGCCCCATGGAGCTGCACGCGCGCCTCCCCGTGCTCGTCACCAACATAACGGTCCGCGCCGTCATGGGTGACCATCGGTTCAAGGAGCGCGACGTGTTCCTCCGCGTGCTCGAGCGCTCCACGACGCTCGGGGCGGGATTCAATCCGCCGGACCTGTGGCCGTCGTCCTGGCTTGCCGGCTTTCTCAGCGGGGCCGTGCGCCGCGCCAAGGAGTGCCGTGACACCGGGAACGGCATCCTCGACGCCATCATCCAGGAGCGACTCGAGAGGACGATGGAAGGTGGCGGAGGCCAGAGTAACGAGCATCATTTGCTCGACGCGCTGCTAAGCATGCAGAAGGAGGGCAGGCTCGACATGGACGCCGTCAAAAACGTCATCTTGGTAAGTACTCCCTCCGTTTCCAAAATGTTGTCTTAGATTTGTCTAGATACATACCACCTTAGTACTTCTGTGATTGAAATCTTACGCAAGTAGCTCTGTTGTGTTTATTTTATACTCCCTCCGTCCCGTAAAACATGTCGCAGCGTACATTTTGCAAAAAAACCCTCTATCTTTTCCCGACAGAACCCGCAGTCCCCGTTCCCCTCCGACCGCTCGCCCACACTCGCTCGCCCACTCATCGGCGACGCCTCGCCGCTCCCCCACGCCGCGCCGCCGCGCCGCAGCTCCCCCGCGCAGTTCCCCGTCGCGGCTCCCTACAAGTCCAGCTTCCGCCGCGCTGCAGCTCCCTCGTGAAGCTCAAGGAATGGCTTTTCCCTTTTCTTGAGTCCCTCGTCGTCGCCTTCCTCGAGTCCCTCGTCGTCGCCATGTCTTGCGGACGACCATCCTTCCTTCTACATGGCGAGCTCCTCCCTGCTGCCTCCATCCATGTGTGCCATTGAGCAGGCCATGGTGGCGGCCAGATCTGCGCCTGCTCGTCAGGAGACGGACGCCATGGAGCTACTCGTCAAGATTCGACCTTGGTGAGTGCCAACACGAAGCAGGGCAGCAACCCGAACCTGCTCGGCAGCTTGCAACGCCAGCCCCAACCCCGCAACGGCCCCGACCAACCCCGCGTCGGCGCCGCAGGAGGCGGAGGCGGAGTCTCCATGCTGCGCGTCGCCGTCTTCGGGCTGAGGCGAGCCGAGTACCGCGCAGGTCATGCTTTCCTCCCCTTCCCACGCTTGGCTGCTCCCCTGCTTGAAAATGGTTGTTCCCCTGCTTGCTTCGGGTTCAGAGTTAGCCTTGGTTGTTCCCTGCTAAAAAACCCTTCTTTTTTGTTAGTGTAAGTTAGTGGTAACTGCTCCTGAAATTGTCAAGTTTGAAATTGTCTACTAGCAGTATGTTCCTGATGGTGGTCTAGTTTTTGTCTGAAATTGATCAGGCTTGATCAAGAAGAAGCTCAACAGTAATTGTTGTGTCTAGTTTAACTGTCTAGTCCAAATTAACTTAAAATTGTTCAACTGTATTTGTGTGAAGGAGTATCTCTCAGACCATTCCACCAAACAGTAATGAGTACAGTAATCTGCATCTGTTTGGTTCTGTTTAAGGACTGTTTTTTTAGCAACTTCAAACTGAATTTAATCCTGGAGCCAAAACCACAGGACATATGGTGGTGAGGTTTGGGATACACTATCTCATCATCTGGCTACTACTCCTGCATGCTCTGTCCGGACGCGGTGTGGCTGGAGCGTATGCCGGAGAAGAAGCCGTTGTACCTACAGAGCCTACCATGCTGTAGTCAATTGTTTGCTGTAGATGGCTTCTCCAGATTTGGATTCTCCTTTGTCAATTCTTTGCTGTCATTATTGCTGTAGATGAATAAAAATGCATGGTAAAGTTCAGTAGTTGTCATCATCATGATATTATTCTTTAGTTGTTGCCTTGCAAAATCAACTACTTTGCTGTCATTATGATGTTCACCTCTTGATACAATTTTTTTTGTTTCAAGAACTGCCAATTTTACTGTAAATAATTCCAACAAAATAAAATGGACCAGGTTATAACCATCATCATCATCAAATAATTCCAACCAATTAATTCAAAGAAAATTCAAATTAATTCAAATAAAATCCTAATAACCCAAATTAATTCAAATAACCCAAATTAATCCAAATAACACAAATTAATTGAAATAACCCAAATTCCAACAAATTCCAACAAATTCAAATAAATCCCATTAAATCTATAAATTTCATATAAATTCCAACAAGGAGTTGATATACACAAGGACATGACATAAGGGCCTCTTTGTCCCCCTCTTGACACAAGATTACACAAGGACATGACATAAGGGCCTCTTTGTCCCCCTTTTGACACAAGATTACACAAAGACACTCCCCTTCCATTTTCTTTTCCTATTGCATTCCTTCTATGATGGCCCTAGTATCAGCAACTAGTTGACTGTCGCAGTATACACTGACGATTTCCCTGCCCTCATTCTGAAGACGATCTTTATGCAAGTGAGGCAACTTATATCTGTTTCCTCCTTGATCCTTCATAACACATGTAAGTGAGGCAACTTAATTCAGTTAACACTACTTTTGCTTATTTCTGTTTTTCTCTCTGCAGGAAATACTTTGGCCATTTAAGTTGCAAAGAGAAGATGCTTACAAGACCATTTAAGGTACATATCTTTCCATTATGAAACCTGACAACAACAGCAAGCAAATCTGAATTTAGTTTACTCCAGTATGCAAGAAACAGAGAGAAAAACATTTGCAGATGTTTCTAAATGTGAAACTGAGCCAGTCATTTGAAACTGAACAGCTGGAGATTACTGAATCTCAAGAAAAAATAATTTTACTCATCATGTAAATACTCCATCAGGTACTTGTAACATTTAAGCATGTTAGGTTAGGATCACATCCTCAATGCATTTCCATTCAACACCTCCATGACTCTGTTGTTATGAAAAAACTCCTGCTCCTGTGAGATGACAAAACTCCTGCTCCCAACACTATCACAGAAACTGAACTAGTCACAGAAACTTAACTGTCTTGACCTTTTCTTTCTTAAATTATCACAGAAACTGAACTAGTCATTAGAAATTTGCTTCTGCTTCATGCATTACAAATTTGCATTCAGAAAATTTGCAGTCAACAGTCACACACAATTGCTTCCAACACTATCAATCACACAATTTAAAATTTTAATCTATCAGGCACCCATAAATTCTTTTTGGGGTTGTAACAGTGACTGAATTTGAATTTTCAGGATCTTGTAACAGTGACTGGATTTGAATCATTTGATCTACTGCAATTACAGTAACAGAGATTTTTAAATTTGACTGCAAAGCAACACAGTCATTTGATCTATCAGGCACACAATTTTCAGGTAGCAGTACCTTCTTCAGAGATCAGACAGTAGCACCACGGTCACTTGGATCAACAGCAGATGGTCAGCAGCAGCAGCACGGGCGATGGAGCATCATCAGCAGCAGCACTGCAAGCAGTTAACAGGAGCAGAGTAGCAGCACGACGGGCAGGCTCACAGGAGCAGAGTAGCAGGTCCTGTGCCTCACTAGAATCATTTTTCTTGAATTTCTCACTAATAACACTAGAATCAATTTGTTTCCAAAAATTCTGGAATCACTTTGCTTGATTTTCTCACTGGAATCAATTTGTTTCCAAAAATACTGGAATCATGTACAGGAATCACTTTGCTTGACACTGGAATCAATTTGTTTCTTGTGGCAAGAGAAATCACCTCGATCGGGCGGGGATGGAGCAGCGTCAGGGAAGCAGCGGTGGCGACGGCCCTGCCGCACGGGCAGCGTCGGGGCAGACGAGCAGCAGCAGCAGGGGAAGACGAGCAGCAGCAGGGGCTGACGAGCAGCAGCACAGGCAGACGAGCTCCACCGGCGGCAGGGGAGAAGCAGCCGCACGGGCGCGCGGGCAGGGGAGAAGGAGCAGCACGGGCTCGCGCGGGAGATCGAGGAGGGGGCGCGGGAAGGGGAGAAGGAGCAGCAGGGGCTCGCGCGGGAGATCGAGGAGGAAGCACGCGAGCTCCTGGTCCAGTTTCCGGCGACGCCCGAAGGGGACCACGGCCGGGAGGAACTGCGGCGGCGCACGCGCGGGAGCTCGAGGAGGATCCGCGGGAGCCCAAGGAGGACGCGCTGGAGCTTGAGGCGGGCGCGGGTAGTGGCAACGGCGGCGGAGGACTTCCTGGTGGGCGGCGAATCGCGCAGCTGGGCGGCGCCGGCCCCTGTCGACGGCGGAGGAAGAAGACGGGGATGGAGGGGCTTATTTGAGATGGTTTTAAATCTGCGAGGGCTTTTTAGCAAAATTACAAATGAACTGAGCCTGCGACATGTTTTACGGGACGGAGGGAGTAATTTGCTGTGAAAATAAACACTAAATATGGAATCCACCGAAATGCCAAATGCAACTTTAGTCTCACAAAAACTCTCTCCACAATCAATGTTTCGCGCATGTAGGACATATTCAGCGCCGGCAACGAGACGACCTCGACGATCCTAGAGTGGGCGATCGCAGAGCTGGTGAGGAACCCAGAAGTGATGCAGAAGGCTACGGCCGAGGTCCGGCGAGCCTTTGAGGCCCATGGCACCGTAGTGGAGCATGCCCTCGGCGAGCTCCCGTACATGCACCGGGTCATCCGAGAGACGTTGCGGCTGCACACGCCCACACCGTTGCTTGTCCCACGGGAGTGCCGAGAGCCATGCCAGATGCTCGGGTACGACGTGCCACGGGGAACTCAGGTGCTCGTCAACGCATGGGCGTTGGGCCGCGACGAGAGGTACTGGCCCGAAGCGCCGGACGAGTTTTGGCCAGAGCGGTTCGAGGGCGACCGTGAGGCGGCCCTTGTGGACTTTAGGGGCACTGACTTTTCCTTCCTGCCATTCGGTGCCGGCCGGAGGATGTGCCCCGGGATGGCGTTTGGTCTCGCCAGCGTTGAGCTCCCGCTCGCAAGCCTGTTGTTCCACTTCGACTGGGAGGGTCCAGGTCCGGACAAGATCGACATGGCTGAGGTCTTTGGCATCACAGCGCGGCGGAAAGCCGGCCTCTTATTGCGTCCTATCCTCCGGGTGCCCGTTCCTGGAGTCTAGTACGTCGATCGGTTCGACATGGCGAGTGCATGAGCTTGAATAAATAAATATCATCAAAATAATAGTTTCCATCATATATATTAATCCCACATAAATTTTTGCATGCACGGTTGGTTTTAATCTTGTTGTGTATGTGTGTGTGTCGTTTGGAATTAAGTTCACTCGAGTATTAGTGTCGCATGAGCCTACGATTTTGTGTTGGCCGTGCTTATAGACTCTTGGTCAAACGTTGGGTTGTCAAGTTTGTAAGCCATGACAAACGATGAATATATTGAAAGTTTTTGTCACAAAAATAAGAAAGTTTGTAGGCCATGTCCACGTGCATGCTTGGCCTGATGCAATTCTCATTTGTGTGGAAAATGTTAACTTTTATGGGCCTCGGTCTACGATCCTCGACATCAGCCCAATAAGTTCCTAAAATCTCAAAGATTCATTCGACTTGCATGGCATGTATGCAGAGCTTAGTCCCACATTGTTCGTGAAGGAATAAAAACACCAACATATAAGGTGAATTGTTTTATTCCTCCTTGAAACGTGAGAAAAGAAAGCAACAAAGTGCACGCGCACTAACTCGATCGACTTGCCTCATCACACCATGCCACATGTCCATCACGACGGTCTGAGGCTGCGTGCTGGAAGAATTAAAGTGTTGCTTCGCAGTGTGCTGCTGAAGGTCTGAGTGTACGTGTCAATGCTCGATGACCCATTTCCTCACGACGGTCTGAGGCTGCGTGCTGGAAGAATTAAATTGTTGCTTCGCAGTGTGCTGCTGAAGGTCTGAGTGTACGTGTCAATGCTCGATGACCCATTTCCTCACGACGGTCTGAGGCTGCGTGCTGCAAGAATTGAATTGTTGCTTCGCAGTGTGCTGCTGAAGGTCTGAGTGTACGTGTCAATGCTCGATGACCCATTTCCTCCTTCCGGTGATTTCTTTCAACACGTGACATTATGTTTTCTGTCTCCCCACGGGTCGTCTCCTTGCTGAGAGGATACATAAGGGAGAGGTTATGCAAAAGAGAATGGTTACGCACTCTACACATTGGTCTGTACTCTTACACACTTGCCAAGTTCTAATTGATTTAGTTAATGCCATGTTAGACACTACTGGTTTGTTTAATGCTGTTTTAGACACTGCTAATTTATCCTAGCAACGGGACAACGGCTGCAGGGAGGGCGCGGCAAGTGGTGGCTTTCTGCGGCGCTCGAAGGCCGGCGTGCTTCCGGTGTTCTGTCTCGTGTCCTGGCGCTGCCCGCTGTGTGGTGCCGCTCGGCCCAGGGGCTGCGGAATCACACTGCAGCGGGGCTCGGCGGCGCGTCTCCGATGCGCGCGGCGGCTTATGGCTCGGCCACCGCACGTGACGGTGGTGTGGTTCCGTCCCGGCCGGCATGCCACGGGACGGTTTGTTCGGCTGCGGCGAGATGGACGGCGAAAGCTGTTCTTGGATTATTTCCGGGCCGACGATGGCGACGTCTTTGGGCGTCGTTACCTTGTTGAAGGTGTCGTTGATGCCATTCTCGCCTACCTGCCCGCTGCTGATAACCCACAAGTATAGGGGGTCGTTTCTAGCCCTTTTCGATAAATAAGAGTGTCGAACCCAACAATGAGCTAAAGGTAGAACAAATATTCCCTCAAGTTCTATCGACCACCGATACAACTCTACGCACGCTTAACATTTGCTTTACCTAGAACAAGAATAAAACTAGAAGTACTTTGTAGGTGTGGTAGGATAGTTTTGCAAGAAAATAAAGAACGTGAAAATAAAAGTTAGGTGTTGTTTAGATAAAGAAGCAATTAAATTAGTAAAACGAGTGTGGATAGGTGGTGGTAGGATTTGCGGAATTGTCCCTTAGCAATTGACTACGTTACTAGACCGATAGCAGGTTTTTATGTGGGAGAGGCAACTGCTAGCATGTCGTCCCTTACTTGGAATTCTATGCACTTATGATTGGAACTATTAGCAAACATCCGCAACTACTAACGTTCATTAAGGTAAAACCCAACCACAGCATTAAGATATATATTGGTCCCCCTTCAATCCCGTATGCATCAATTTCTATGTTTAGGCTGAAGCTGCTATCACCCTTGCCCTCCAATGCATAGTCCTATCAACATACAACTAACCCTATGGTGTGATCCACACGCGCGCTCATATGATGGGCACCAAATGACAACAATATAAGCACAAGTAAATTAAACCAACCATAGCAATTCACCAATTACCGATAGGACAACAAAAATCTGGGGGGGGGGGGGGGGGGGGGGGGGGGGGGGGGGGGGGGGGGGGGGGGGGGGGGGGGGGGGGGGGGGGGGGGGGGGGGGGGGGGGGGGGGGGGGGGGGGGGGGGGGGGGGGGGGGGGGGGGGGGGGGGGGGGGGGGGGGGGGGGGGGGGGGGGGGGGGGGGGGGGGGGGGGGGGGGGGGGGGGGGGGGGGGGGGGGGGGGGGGGGGGGGGGGGGGGGGGGGGGGGGGGGGGGGGGGGGGGGGGGGGGGGGGGGGGGGGGGGGCCCCCTCTGGTCCATGGCCGCCATGGCGGAGGGGCAGGAGCCCCTCCTAGATTGGATCTCTCTCTCTGTTCTCTTCTGTTTCGCGTTCCTGTTTTTTGGCTGAAAACCGTTTCTTATATTCCCGTAGATCCGTAACTCCGATTGCGCTAAGATTTTAACACAATTTTTTTCCGGATATAACCTTCATTGCACCCGAGGTAGAGCTCCAGCCGACTTACGTGGAGGGCACAACCCACCACCACGCGCCTGGGCCCTGGGGCGCGCCCTGGTATATCATGGTGGCTGTGGGCACCCATTTGCGTTGATTCCAACTCCCAAAAATCACGTATATTGCAAGATAATTCTTCGTAAATTTTTATCGCTTTTGGACTTCGTTTGATATGGATATTCTGTGAAACAAAAAACATGCAACAAACAGGAACTGGCACTGGGCACTGGATCAATAGGTTAGTCCAATAAATCATATAAATTGTTACCAAAAGTATGTAAAAGTTGTATAATATTGGCCTGGAACAATCAAAAATTATAGATACGACGGAGACGTATCAGCTACTCTGGGGGAAACCTTAGGTCCGGGGGTTGCCGGATTGTCTCCAAGGTGGGATGGCACGATCTTGATGTACCACGAGATTTGTTAATATAGTTGGATCATATGGTGTTTTTCCCTCTCTATCTTTTTGTGATGAATTGAGTTTTTACCTTTGAGCTTTCACTATTATCGGATCGAATACTTTTATGGATTTGAGAACACTTGATGTATGTCTTGCATATGAATACCCGTGGTGACAATGGGGTATTATATTGATTCACTTGATATATGTTTCGGTGATGACATCTTCTTTCGCCATGCGATCAATGGCTCCGTGATGGGCTATTTGCTTGGTGTGTGCATGGTTTACAACTAGCGTATATTACGTCAGGGCCATATCCGCTTACATCGTTTTCGGTGGCTGATACGTCTCCAACGCATCTATAATTTATGAAGTATTCATATTATGATTATTATAGTTTTGTATGATTTTGGTGCACTTTTATATGGATTTTATATGATTTTCATGGACTAACATATTGACCTAGTGCCCAGTGTCAATTGTTGTTTTCTGCTTGTTTTTGTTTTTGCAGAAAATCCATATCAAATGAAGTCCAAATGCAGCGAAACTTTTTAACGATTTTTTCTGGAAGGAAACGGACCCAGGAAGCTTTATTAATATAGTTGGATCATATGGTGTTTTCCCCTCTCTATCTTGTTGTAATGAATTGAGTTTTTACCTTTGAGGTTTCACTATTATCAGATCGAATACTTTTATGGATTTGAGAACACTTGATGTATGTCTTGCATATGAATACGGGGGGGGGGGGGGGGGGGGGGGGGGGGGGGGGGGGGGGGGGGGGGGGGGGGGGGGGGGGGGGGGGGGGGGGGGGGGGGGGGGGGGGGGGGGGGGGGGGGGGGGGGGGGGGGGGGGGGGGGGGGGGGGGGGGGGGGGGGGGGGGGGGGGGGGGGGGGGGGGGGGGGGGGGGGGGGGGGGGGGGGGGGGGGGGGGGGGGGGGGGGGGGGGGGGGGGGGGGGGGGGGGGGGGGGGGGGGGGGGGGGGGGGGGGGGGGGGGGGGGGGGGGGGGGGGGGGGGGGGGGGGGGGGGGGGGGGGGGGGGGGGGGGGGGGGGGGGGGGGGGGGGGGGGGGGGGGGGGGGGGGGGGGGGGGGGGGGGGGGGGGGGGCTGAGCTGCAACCCCAGCTGCAGTACCGCTGGGGCGAGTGGTAGTACCGCTCCGGTGGCACTACCGGCTCGTGGTCTTGTACCCAAGCACTACATTGAGCACTTCTAGCGTCTCGCACTTGACCCCAAGTAAAATCCCACTGGATCTTCCTCTTGGGGGTAGACAGTGCCAATCAAAGTCAACACCACCGGAAATTGTGCTAATAAATTATGACGTAAAATTATCCCTACCCGTCTTAAGTAGGGCAATAAAGTCCAACTTATGTTCTAATGATGCTTCCGCAAGGAACCTTCTTTTAGCCAAGTTTGCCAGACCTCTGCTATTCCAAAAGATTTTTTTTCATCTTTCATCATGAAATTTCTTTTTGGTCCGAATTCTCGCACCTCTACGCACGGTCGATGTAGGATAAACCTTCCTCTTCCAGGACCTTTTTGGCTTATCCTGCACAACCTCTTGGTCCATATAACCAAGGTGCATATGCGTAGGGGATATGCCCTAGAGGAAATAATAAATGTTATTATTTATCTTCATCTTCGTAATTATGTTTATATTCCTTGTTACAATTTCTATGGTTCTCGAGTCTAGAATAACCACGAGGCTCGAAGGAAGACTCAAATGCACGTGCGGAATAATAAACGGTAAAATGTATTCCTAGTCTGGCCTCTAAGACTAGCTCAAGTGCTGCATGATGGTTCTGTTTTCCTGATCATGGGCATGACTATGCCGGTAACTTTTGAGGGCACAATGTTACGAGAACACTTGTGTTAAATCAACCCGATTGATGTTATGCTATGAAATATCTTCGTCACAAGTTTATGGTTAATAACAAAGAGAAAATTAATGTTTGCATAATTCCTTAGACCATGAGAGTATCGTGTTCCTTCACACTTGCTTCATGAACTTTGGGGTTTGTTAAACACCATCCGTAAAATGGGTGGCAATTACGGCGGCTTACGGGTTCATGGAAAAGTTTGACAAGTAACTTCATAGCTCAAGATTGGGATTTGCTCATCCGACGATGGAGATATATTCTTTGGGCCCTCTCGGTGTCATAGTATCCATCATCCTCTGGCCAGACACAACGTGATTTGATCAAGGGGATGCCGGTACAAGGGAATGAGAAAAGAGAACAAAACCGGTAATGAGGAAACTGGCACAGTGGACAAAGTTGTTGATCCATGGGGATGCCGATAAGTCTCACCTCGGGTATAACATATCGTGAAGCAACAGGAATAGCACACGACAACTAGAGGTTGATCCATGGGGATGCCAATAAGTCTCACCTCGCTGTTGGATAGTATTTGTCGTCATCTATCCAACAAGCTTGAGTTTGCTCATTTCGCAGCCCCCCCCCCCCCCCCCCCCCCCCCCCCCCCCCCCCCCCCCCCCCCCCCCCCCCCCCCCCCCCCCCCCCCCCCCCCCCCCCCCCCCCCCCCCCCCCCCCCCCCCCCCCCCCCCCCCCCCCCCCCCCCCCCCCCCCCCCCCCCCCCCCCCCCCCCCCCCCCCCCCCCCCCCCCCCCCCCCCCCCCCCCCCCCCCCCCCCCCCCCCCCCCCCCCCCCCCCCCCCCCCCCCCCCCCCCCCCCCCCCCCCCCCCCCCCCCCCCCCCCCCCCCCCCCCCCCCCCCCCCCCCCCCCCCCCCCCCCCCCCCCCCCCCCCCCCCCCCCCCCCCCCCCCCCCCCCCCCCCCCCCCCCCCCCCCCCCCCCCCCCCCCCCCCCCCCCCCCCCCCCCCCCCCCCCCCCCCCCCCCCCCCCCCCCCCCCCCCCCCCCCCCCCCCCCCCCCCCCCCCCCCCCCCCCCCCCCCCCCCCCCCCCCCCCCCCCCCCCCCCCCCCCCCCCCCCCCCCCCCCCCCCCCCCCCCCCCCCCCCCCCCCCCCCCCCCCCCCCCCCCCCCCCCCCCCCCCCCCCCCCCCCCCCCCCCCCCCCCCCCCCCCCCCCCCCCCCCCCCCCCCCCCCCCCCCCCCCCCCCCCCCCCCCCCCCCCCCCCCCCCCCCCCCCCCCCCCCCCCCCCCCCCCCCCCCCCCCCCCCCCCCCCCCCCCCCCCCCCCCCCCCCCCCCCCCCCCCCCCCCCCCCCCCCCCCCCCCCCCCCCCCCCCCCCCCCCCCCCCCCCCCCCCCCCCCCCCCCCCCCCCCCCCCCCCCCCCCCCCCCCCCCCCCCCCCCCCCCCCCCCCCCCCCCCCCCCCCCCCCCCCCCCCCCCCCCCCCCCCCCCCCCCCCCCCCCCCCCCCCCCCCCCCCCCCCCCCCCCCCCCCCCCCCCCCCCCCCCCCCCCCCCCCCCCCCCCCCCCCCCCCCCCCCCCCCCCCCCCCCCCCCCCCCCCCCCCCCCCCCCCCCCCCCCCCCCCCCCCCCCCCCCCCCCCCCCCCCCCCCCCCCCCCCCCCCCCCCCCCCCCCCCCCCCCCCCCCCCCCCCCCCCCCCCCCCCCCCCCCCCCCCCCCCCCCCCCCCCCCCCCCCCCCCCCCCCCCCCCCCCCCCCCCCCCCCCCCCCCCCCCCCCCCCCCCCCCCCCCCCCCCCCCCCCCCCCCCCCCCCCCCCCCCCCCCCCCCCCCCCCCCCCCCCCCCCCCCCCCCCCCCCCCCCCCCCCCCCCCCCCCCCCCCCCCCCCCCCCCCCCCCCCCCCCCCCCCCCCCCCCCCCCCCCCCCCCCCCCCCCCCCCCCCCCCCCCCCCCCCCCCCCCCCCCCCCCCCCCCCCCCCCCCCCCCCCCCCCCCCCCCCCCCCCCCCCCCCCCCCCCCCCCCCCCCCCCCCCCCCCCCCCCCCCCCCCCCCCCCCCCCCCCCCCCCCCCCCCCCCCCCCCCCCCCCCCCCCCCCCCCCCCCCCCCCCCCCCCCCCCCCCCCCCCCCCCCCCCCCCCCCCCCCCCCCCCCCCCCCCCCCCCCCCCCCCCCCCCCCCCCCCCCCCCCCCCCCCCCCCCCCCCCCCCCCCCCCCCCCCCCCCCCCCCCCCCCCCCCCCCCCCCCCCCCCCCCCCCCCCCCCCCCCCCCCCCCCCCCCCCCCCCCCCCCCCCCCCCCCCCCCCCCCCCCCCCCCCCCCCCCCCCCCCCCCCCCCCCCCCCCCCCCCCCCCCCCCCCCCCCCCCCCCCCCCCCCCCCCCCCCCCCCCCCCCCCCCCCCCCCCCCCCCCCCCCCCCCCCCCCCCCCCCCCCCCCCCCCCCCCCCCCCCCCCCCCCCCCCCCCCCCCCCCCCCCCCCCCCCCCCCAAAATTGACCACTTCTAGCGTCTCGCACTTGACCCCAAGTAAAATCCCACCGGATCTTCCTCTTGGGGGTAGACAGTGCCAATCAAAGGCAATACCACCGGAAATTGTGCTAATAAATTATGACGTAAAATTGTCCCAACTCGTCTCAAGTAGGGCAATAAAGTCCAACTTATGTTCTAATGATGCTTCTGCAAGGAACCTTCTTTTAGCCAAGTCTGCCAGACCTCTACTATTCCAAAAGATTCCTTTCATCTTTCATCGTGAAATTTCTTTTTGGTCCAAATTCTCGCACTTCTACGGACGGTGGATGTAGGATAAACCTTCTTCCTCCAGGACCTTTTTGGCTTATCCTGCACAACCTCTTGGTCCATGTAACCAAGGTGCGTATGTTTAGGGGATATGCCCTAGAGGCAATAATAAATGTTATTATTTATCTCCATGTTCGTAATTATGTTTATATTCCGTGCTATAACTGCTATGGTTCTCGATTCTACAATAACCACGAGGCTCGGAGGAAGACTCATATGCACGTCTGGAATAATAAACGGTAAAATGTATTCCTAGTCTAGCCTCTAAGACTAGCTCAAGTGCTGCATGATGGTTCTGTTTTCCTGATCATGGGCATGACTATGCCAATAACTTTTGAGGGCATAATATTACGAGAACACTTGTGTTAAATCGACCCGATTGATGTTATGCTATGAAATATCTTCATCACAAGTTTATGGTTAATAACACAGAGAAAATTAATGTTTGCATAATTCCTTAGACCATGAGAGTATCGAGTTCTTCGCACTTGCTGCTTGAACTTTGGGGTTTGTTAAACGTCATCCGTAAATGGGTGGCAATTACGGTGGCTTACGGTTTCATGGAAAAGTTTGACAAGTAACTTGATAGCTCAAGATTGGGATTTGCTCCTCCGACGATGGAGAGATATTCTTTGGGCCCTCTCGGTGTCACGGTATCCATTATTGTCTGGCTAGACACAGCGTGATTTGATCACGAGGATGCCGGTACAAGGAATAGTGGACAAAGTTGTTGATCCATGGGGATGCCGATAAGTCTCACCTCGAGTATTTGCAACATATCGTGAAGCAACAGGAATAGCACACGGCAACTAGAGGTTGATCCATGTGGATGGCGATAAGTCTCACATCGTTGTTGGATATTATTTGTCGTGATCTATCCAACAAGCTTGAGATTGCTCATTTCAGAGCTCTTTTGCGGAACTTGTGGCAGTTCAGGTTTTAATGTATCCTCTGTTTTCTTTTGCTTGTGTGCTGATGTAACACCCCATGTCATTAGCCACAGTAATCACTTTTGATAATGACAAGTCAGCATGATTAACAGTGCCAAATCATCATTTGCATCATATTGCATTTCAACTCCTAACTCAAATTCAAATTAAATTAAAGTGGGAAATAAAAGTTGTTCAACTCAGAAACCTAAATTGTTCATTAAATAACAAATATTCCAGAGACAATTCTAAAATTGAAACCAACATCATTGGAATTGGGTAAGTGACTCAAACATCCTCAAACAGTGGCTAAAAACGATTATTAATAGCCTTTTATTTAATCTAAATTAAATATGAAATTATGTTTTGCCCAAACTAATTTTTGGTGACAGGATATGTTGCACTGTGATTTATGGATCAGGTCTCACATTTTACAAAATTCATTATGTGCTCAAACAATTAGCAAAGCAGTAAAATAAATAAAAAGAAAAAGACAAAACAGAAAACAAAACAGAAAAATAAAAACATAAAACCCCCCCGGCCCAACTGGGCCTCGACCCAGCAAGCCGGCCCACTCCCCCTGCCCTATATGGCCTACCGCAGCCTCTCCCGCCCCCCCCCCCCCCCCCCCCCCCCCCCCCCCCCCCCCCCTCCAGATCGGATCGGGAGCTCCCTCGACGCCGCCTGGCGCCGGCCCCCGTCACCGCCTCGGCCACCCCGTCGTCGACCCCTTCGCCACCTCGCCGTCCTCTCTGTCGTCGCCTCGTCCCCGCCCTCCTCCTCGACCCCCACTGCCTCCCCCCTACAGCTCACGGTGAGCTACCGCGCCGGCCGCGCCCTCCCCTCTTTCCCTTGTCCCCGCGCGTGCGTCCGCGCGGCCTCGACCGCACTCCAGCTCCCCCCCCCCCCCCCCCCCCCCCCCCCCCCCCCCCCCCCCCCCCCCCCCCCCCCCCCCCCCCCCCCCCCCCCCCCCCCCCCCCCCCCCCCCCCCCCCCCCCCCCCCCCCCCCCCCCCCCCCCCCCCCCCCCCCCCCCCCCCCCCCCCCCCCCCCCCCCCCCCCCCCCCCCCCCCCCCCCCCCCCCCCCCCCCCCCCCCCCCCCCCCCCCCCCCCCCCCCCCCCCCCCCCCCCCCCCCCCCCCCCCCCCCCCCCCCCCCCCCCCCCCCCCCCCCCCCCCCCCCCCCCCCCCCCCCCCCCCCCCCCCCCCCCCCCCCCCCCCCCCCCCCCCCCCCCCCCCCCCCCCCCCCCCCCCCCCCCCCCCCCCCCCCCCCCCCCCCCCCCCCCCCCCCCCCCCCCCCCCCCCCCCCCCCCCCCCCCCCCCCCCCCCCCCCCCCCCCCCCCCCCCCCCCCCCCCCCCCCCCCCCCCCCCCCCCCCCCCCCCCCCCCCCCCCCCCCCCCCCCCCCCCCCCCCCCCCCCCCCCCCCCCCCCCCCCCCCCCCCCCCCCCCCCCCCCCCCCCCCCCCCCCCCCCCCCCCCCCCCCCCCCCCCCCCCCCCCCCCCCCCCCCCCCCCCCCCCCCCCCCCCCCCCCCCCCCCCCCCCCCCCCCCCCCCCCCCCCCCCCCCCCCCCCCCCCCCCCCCCCCCCCCCCCCCCCCCCCCCCCCCCCCCCCCCCCCCCCCCCCCCCCCCCCCCCCCCCCCCCCCCCCCCCCCCCCCCCCCCCCCCCCCCCCCCCCCCCCCCCCCCCCCCCCCCCCCCCCCCCCCCCCCCCCCCCCCCCCCCCCCCCCCCCCCCCCCCCCCCCCCCCCCCCCCCCCCCCCCCCCCCCCCCCCCCCCCCCCCCCCCCCCCCCCCCCCCCCCCCCCCCCCCCCCCCCCCCCCCCCCCCCCCCCCCCCCCCCCCCCCCCCCCCCCCCCCCCCCCCCCCCCCCCCCCCCCCCCCCCCCCCCCCCCCCCCCCCCCCCCCCCCCCCCCCCCCCCCCCCCCCCCCCCCCCCCCCCCCCCCCCCCCCCCCCCCCCCCCCCCCCCCCCCCCCCCCCCCCCCCCCCCCCCCCCCCCCCCCCCCCCCCCCCCCCCCCCCCCCCCCCCCCCCCCCCCCCCCCCCCCCCCCCCCCCCCCCCCCCCCCCCCCCCCCCCCCCCCCCCCCCCCCCCCCCCCCCCCCCCCCCCCCCCCCCCCCCCCCCCCCCCCCCCCCCCCCCCCCCCCCCCCCCCCCCCCCCCCCCCCCCCCCCCCCCCCCCCCCCCCCCCCCCCCCCCCCCCCCCCCCCCCCCCCCCCCCCCCCCCCCCCCCCCCCCCCCCCCCCCCCCCCCCCCCCCCCCCCCCCCCCCCCCCCCCCCCCCCCCCCCCCCCCCCCCCCCCCCCCCCCCCCCCCCCCCCCCCCCCCCCCCCCCCCCCCCCCCCCCCCCCCCCCCCCCCCCCCCCCCCCCCCCCCCCCCCCCCCCCCCCCCCCCCCCCCCCCCCCCCCCCCCCCCCCCCCCCCCCCCCCCCCCCCCCCCCCCCCCCCCCCCCCCCCCCCCCCCCCCCCCCCCCCCCCCCCCCCCCCCCCCCCCCCCCCCCCCCCCCCCCCCCCCCCCCCCCCCCCCCCCCCCCCCCCCCCCCCCCCCCCCCCCCCCCCCCCCCCCCCCCCCCCCCCCCCCCCCCCCCCCCCCCCCCCCCCCCCCCCCCCCCCCCCCCCCCCCCCCCCCCCCCCCCCCCCCCCCCCCCCCCCCCCCCCCCCCCCCCCCCCCCCCCCCCCCCCCCCCCCCCCCCCCCCCCCCCCCCCCCCCCCCCCCCCCCCCCCCCCCCCCCCCCCCCCCCCCCCCCCCCCCCCCCCCCCCCCCCCCCCCCCCCCCCCCCCCCCCCCCCCCCCCCCCCCCCTGCTATTTAATGAACAATTTAGGTTTCTGATTTGAACAACTTTTATTTTCCACTTTAATTTAATTTGAATTTGAGTTAGGAGTTGAAATGCAATATGATGCAAATGATGATTTGGCACTGTTAATCATGCTGACTTGTCATTATCAAAAGTGATTACTGTGGCTAATGACATGGGGTGTTACAATTCTCCTCATCTATCAAGAATTCTCGTCTCGAGAATTAAGAGGAAGACTGAAAGAAAGCGAGGTACTCTTCGCGAAGACGATCCTCACGTTCCCAGGTGGTTTCATCTTCAGAATGATTCAACCACTGAACCTTGAGGAATTTGATTGACTTCTGATGAGTTTGACATTCAGCTTGATCAAGAATACAGATGGGATATTCTGGATAAGACAGATCTTCCCGCAATTCAAGCATTTCATGATCCACAGCTCGAATAGGATCCTTGAAGCAGCGACGAAGTTGGGATACATGAAAGACATCATGCACTTGAGAAAGATTTGGCGGCAATTGCAACTGATATGCCACTTCTCCTCGACGGGCAAGAATACGGAACGGGCCAATGTAGCGATGAGCTAACTTGGCTTTGATTCCGAACCGATGAGGCCTTTCAACGGAGTGAGACGAAGGTAAGCTTGCTCGCCAGGCTGATAGACCATTACATTGTGCTTTCGGTCATAGTTGCTCTTCTGACAAGACTGAGCAGCTTTCAGATGTTCACGGACAATGCGGACTTGTTCTTCAGCTTGCTGAACAATGTCCGGTCCGACGAGTGATCGTTCCACAGTTTCCGACCAATTCAGAGGGGTTCGACACTTACGTACATAAAGAATTTCAAACTGTGCCATCTTCAGACTAGCTTGATAGTTATTGTTGTAAGAAAATTCGACATACGGGAGAGATTCCTCCCATTTCTTACCGAAGGAGATGACGCAAGCTCGAAGCATATCTTCGAGCACTTGATTAACGCGTTCGACTTGACCCTGAGACTGAGGGTGGAAAGCGGTGCTAAAGGACAAATGGGTTCCCATAGCTTCTTGGAAACTTTTCCAGAATCTTGAGGTAAAGAGACTGCCACGATCCGAACTGATCTCCAACAGAACACCGTGGAGTGACACAATTCGGGAAACATACAATTATGCTAATTGACTAGCTGTGATTGTCTCCTTAACTGGCAGGAAGTGAGCAACCTTTGAGAATCGGTCAATGACGACGAAGATAGCATCATGGCCCTTCTGTGATCTAGGAAATCCAGTAATGAAATCCATTTGGACCTTGTCCAATTTCCATTCAGGAATATCAAGTGGTTGCAGAGTTCCAGCAGGTCTTTGATGTTCTGCTTTAATGCGGCGGCAGACGTCACACTCAGAAACATAGCGAGCAATGTCTTGCTTCATATTAGGCCACCAGTATCTCTGACAAATGTCTCGGTACATCTTTGTGCTGCCAGGATGAATTGACAGAGGTGTGTCATGAGCTTCTTTCATAACATGTTCTCTCTCATCCTTGAATTTGGGTACAAAGAGATGGCGTTGGAAGAATAGGACCCCATCATTATCAAGATGAAATTCCGACGGCTTTCCTTTTTCAAGGTATCGCTTAATCCTTTCAACTTCAGAGTCATACCCTTGCATAATCTTAATGATGTGTTCTAAATCTGGTTCAACAACCAGGGTATTGAGATAACCCTGTGGAACCATATGGAGGTTCAACTTGCGAAGCTCTTCATAAAGCATAGGTTGTGCTTCCTGAACCATAAGGTTGTTGCAATAAGCCTTGCGACTCAAAGCATCGGCCATTACATTAGCCTTGCCAGGGGTGTAAGAGATATTCATATCATAATCGGCAATTGTCTCGAGCCACCTTTGTTGACGAAGGTTCAGATCTGGTTGAGTATATAGATACTTCAAACTCTGATGATCCGTGTATATCTTGCAACGGTTACCGAGAAGGTAATGTCGCCATAGCTTCAGAGCATAAATAACCGCAGAAAGCTCGACATCATGCACTGGATATTTTTCTTCATGATGACGCAATTGTCGAGAGGCATAAGCAATCACTTGGCGCTCTTGCATTAGGACACAGCCTAATCCTTGACGAGATGCATCATAGTATATCACGAAGTCCTTGCGAGTATCCGGGGGTGCTAGCACTAGGGTATTGCAAACAGGTTGACATCTGCCCTAGTGGGTAAAGGATGTACTCCGGATGTATCCCTTCACGAACAGTTGGTAGCAACTGCGTCATAGCATCGTAGAGACGTGCTCGAGTGGCAAACAACTCGACAACAAGAGCCCGAATAGTGCGATCCAGAGCCTGAATGCACTGAATCAGAACCTGCGGGTCGAAACGACGACGCTCGTACAGGGCACAGATAGCTGTGTAGTATCCAGTAGCATCTCCAGCAGGGGCATACGGAATGTATCGGAACTCAGAGACATCCAAGCTATCGCTGAGCTCTCCGTGGAGACGTGCGACAGCAGAGTAGGCGGCATCATGGACTGCCATCTCAATCGTCACGCCGATACCGTGGAAAAGG